>CAEGAE010072031.1:0-11567 GCA_903067095.1 Girardinus metallicus
AAAGGGGGTCTTTCTGTTTTTGTTTTGGGATGCAAAATGAGGTTCCCTTCTTCTTCTGGGTTACCCCTTCCGGGCCCCCCCTTTCCCCCCCCCCCCCCCCCCCCAACATGGCCGGCAAACGAAAGCGGTCGAGTTTTTATGTTTCCACTTGTTCCTGTGTTTGTGCTGCCAGGTAGTGTCTCTGACGGAGTACCACCGTCGGATCGATGCGCTAAACAGCGAAGATCTGCGCTCGCTCTGCAAACGACTCCAGGTGCCCTGACCAGTCCTGCTTACCCCTCTGTCTGCTCTGCCCAGCTCAGCTTCCACCCCAGTTCACACGGCCTCCTTTAGGCTCCCCACTCCAGGCTTCTGTAAAAAAAAAAAAAAATAACACCTAAATAGAGATGCGGAGAGTAGACGCCGTAGTGGGAATAGTTGTAGATTATTACTTACAGGGTTTGTTGAAAATACTTGAATTATAATGTGTTTTCAAGGTTTGGAAAGTGTTTGATTTCTGTATAATGTCCTTGAAAGTGCTTGATATGCAAACTGCATGATTTGGTGATAAAGTGCAATGTAATGCTTGATCAAAAGCATAAATTTGGAAAGCGTTATTTACAGTTGAAACCAGATATTTAAAGATAACAAAAAGAAAAATACTCTTCTTTTTTTTTTTTTTTTTTTTCTTTTTTTCTCACTGTCTGAAGTTTAATCAGACCAAACTTTAAATTGTTTTTGGTCAGTTAAAACGATCAACAATTATTTCTGTTAGCTAAATGCCAGAAAACTTTGCTAGAATATTTTCTTTAGAGATGTTTTTTGTAACTTTAGGTGTATAGAGTATGAGTAGGAGATATTTGAAAACATTAAACTTTGTTAGATTTAATTTTACATTAAATGTACAATATTACCACAAGATATTAATAACAAATGTCATTAACAGTGAATTGAAACAGTCTTTTTCTTTTTAAGTTAATTTTTGTTTTTATTGGTGCTGGAAAAGTTTGAAAATGCTTGAAAAGTTCTTGAAATCTACAGTGTAAGAAGTGTATGAACCCTGTAATTATATTTACACTGGCAGGTCCAGAAAGATTAAAATAGTTTATCGCTTTGATGCAGAAATTGTGCGGTTTTCACGTGACATCAGTCTTATCTGTGCGTGTCAGGCTTCCCCTCTTAGACACACGCAGCGTTGCAGGCTGTTCATTCAGTTGTTCATAAGTTAGTAAATGTTGATGTTTAGTGATTGTATTTGAAGTGGGTTGTTCAGCGTGTGATGCAGACGGCATAAATACTGACCAAAGACACAAAGAGAGTCTGTCTCGGTGATGAGAGGGCAGAGTGAGACTCCCCTGAATGATCTTGTCTGGAGGCAAAGCAGGACGGCAGGATTTGAATCGGGGCTGAAACAGGAGATGGTTCCCGGCCGCTGGTGGCGAAGTGCTCCACAGTCGGCTTCTGTTTTTGAGGAAGATAAATAACCCGCCACAGTTCTTTTGGTTAGGGAGGGAAAAAAAGTGAAATTGAAGAGTTGCAAATTATTCATTGGGTTCATTTCCTCTTCGGTTTGCATCCTCATCTCCCAGGCAGCATCTCTGCCTGTTCTCTCCGTTCTGCCAAACCGGTCCGGATCATCTGGCGTTGCAAAGTGGCAGCAACACATTCAGCTGTCTTCATCAGAATCTTGAGTTTACAGTGTGGCGATATAGCTATGGTTCTGGCAGGAAAACTAGTTCCAAAGCACGGCTTTATTGTTATTGTTATTTTAGTTTAAAGCTGAACATCTGCTGCTCCTATTGTTGATTTTCTGTTCCCGGGGTTAGTCACTTGTCGATTGCTACGTTTCTATGCAGCCTGACTGTTATCTGTTGTAATGGAGAGCAAGCAGCTGCGACTGAACCCGGTCAGTGTCTATGCTCTGTGGGAGTAGCTTCGTAGTGCACACGGATCGCTAACAGTTGTTTGTTTGTAGATCACCACCAAAGAAGAGGTGAACTCCAAGCATGGCACATCGATCAAAGCCGAGCTGGAGCCGGAAACGTTCAAACCCAACCTCAAAGAACCCAGCGAACTCCTGGAGGTCGACCAGATAGAAAAGGTTTGTGAAGCATGAAACATCCATCACATCCGAGCTGGAAGTTATCAGCATTTAGCCTTTGTTAATGATAACTTGGTGTGTACTCGCTGTTTCACATCACCCTTTAATACAATGAATATAATATAAGAGTTGTAGTTGGTTTACCTTTAGGCTACTTTCACGCAGCGGTTCTTGATCCGGGTCTCCTCATCTTTTAAAGTCTCATGGAAAGTTCGTAGATTTAAAATTAAGCAAGTTGGCCTTATATTTATTAGTCACAAGTCTTTAAATTTTGTCAAATTTTGGCATTAATTCATACTTTAAGTCATGTACATGTAATGTTTTTTCCTCGCAAAACTTTTCTGTCAGGCAAAAGTTTAAGTGGCACTCAGACATCTTCGTTCTGCTGTCTGTGGGTAAAAGTGGCCCAGGCTAACGCTAACTTACTGCTAACATGCCCCTGCTAGCTAGTCTGGCAAGCAGTTTTTTGCGTCCTTTCACGGGTAAGTGCAAATTTATCACCAGCACACTGAAATTTGTGCATTTCTGTGGCAATATAGGTTTTAAATTCCATTCATGAAACCTAAAAGGTCTTAAAGCATTTTAAATTTGAGTTGGTGACGCCTGCAGAAAGCCGGCTGATGCTCAAATCCTGCTACTAAACAAATGTGACCATAATCACACTTCTAAGTGAATGGCTTACAGCCCCAAAGAGACTTGCGTATGCAAAAGAAAGTTTTGATTTTTCTTCTGCTTTAAGTTTTTTGCATCACAATGTTTTACATTATAGAATAACAAAACGGAGAAGAAACAAAAGCAGAAGAAAGTTGACTTCACACAGCAGCGCAACGTTTACGGAAGTAATGCTGCCGACCGTGAATCGTTTTTAAAGTTTTTCAGTATCATCACAAGATCATAACAAGATGAAGGAAGCAGATAGAAACAAAGCACAATAAATAGGGATGGCTTTATGTGAAACAGTTTTGTTTTATTAGGCCTTAAAACATTTTTTGAATTGTCCTGGGGCAGAATTACGATGCACGTCTCACGTCAATGACCTAAAAGTCAGAAAAATTGCGACATGACTGTTTAGACTGCAGTCGCCTTGGAAACAGTTGGACGCATATCTGATTTAGTATGACATATGGACATTATCATGGCTGTTCAGACCCCCATGAAAATGTCGGATACGTGCAGCATATGGGCAAAACCATCGGATTTCTGTCGCATTTGCCTGAACAAACATGGAAGAGAATGGCCCAGTCAAAGTCCAACTGAGACTCTGTGGCAGAAAAATAGGAAATAATTTAAACTTTACCTTAAGCTACTATCATATTTTTTTTTCCATTGGACCACAAAAAGTTCAAATAAAATACATGTAATTTTGTAAAAAGATAAAATGTGAAAACCTTGTTCTTCAGTCAGATGTGTTTCATCATTGTGTTGGGAAATATATGCTGCAACATCTGTGCATCTACAAATCCAGCTGCTGTTTGGTGGCTTAGTGACGACATTCAGCAGGAACACCTTCACACACAGTTGTCACCTAACCAGTCCTTCCATAGACACACTAAAGAACCTGGCTAATTACTTGGTGAAGCAAATGTAGACGCAGCTAAATAAGCAGATTAGTGTTTTTGAATGGTAAATGATTAAAGCAGCTTGTGTACATAAAACTGTCCACAGACGGGCAAATCTCTTGAGCAGTTTAAGATTAAAAGCTGTAACAATATTTCCACTCTGTAGTTGGGATGCACCGATCCAATTTTTCCACTTTCAATACCGATACATATATCTGAGGTTTAATATCGCTGATACCGATCTCTTTGAATTAGATTAAAATTAAATTTACTGAATTACATACTTATTAGATTAACACCAATAGCTTCACAAGCTTGGTCACACAACTTTAATTTGTCCAGCAATAAGGAGAATAACAGCCAATATAAAATAAGTAATAATAAAACTGACAAAAACAATAGTTCGACTACTTTGGTTAAACATGTAAAAATCAACAAACTTTCTTCTAAACGGTTCAGAAATTGTTAGTAATTCTAAATATAATGTAGAATAAACATTATAGCATGACGTCGCTCAGAGCACAAAGTATAGAATTAGACTGAACAGATCTGCCCTTAGGATCATTCACATTTCCACCAATACCTCATCTATGATATATAAATATTTTATTTCAGTACCCGGGCCAATACAGATATTAATATCAGATCTGTTCATCTCTAGAATCCAGTCTGTGGCTTTTTTATGCGTCTGTTAGAAATAAAGTGTGTACACTTCCCTCTTCCTCCACCATGTCTGTCAGCTTTATCTCCCCGTCCAAACAGCCGCCGTTCATCCTTCAGTGTGTCTCTGATGAAAACCCGCTCCTCTTCCTCCTCTCGTGGCTGAGCTCCACGTTTTGAGCGCCATTACTCTGCTTTAATCTGCAGTCGGTGTTAAAATGTCACCACACATGTAATTGAGCATTGGTGGCTGTGGCCTTTTCACCGCTTCGGTGTCTTTTTCTTTTCTTTTTTATTTCCCCGTCATGATTTCTTCATCGCTGTATGTTCCACACACACACACAGCTTGCCAGAAATCTCCCCCCACGGACCATCGGTTACCCCTGGACGCTGGCGTTTGGCACATCAAAGCACGGCATGAGCATTAAGACGCTGTACAGAGCCATGCAGGGCCAGGACACGCCGGTCCTGCTGGTCATTAAGGACAGCGACGGTCAGGTGAGCAGAAAAGCTGTACTGCTGTGCAGCGCATTAATATTTCTGATCCGTTCCTGCCTCTGCTCACAGTCTCCTCTGTGTGTTTTCTCAGGTATTTGGTGCACTTGCATCTGAACCCTTTAAAGTAAGCGATGGCTTTTACGGCACAGGAGAGACCTTCCTCTTTACCTTCAATCCAGAGTTTGAGGTACGGCGTCGATTCAGTATCGCGCTCTGTCATATTTCGAAAGATTTTGCCCCTTTTCAAAAGTTATTCAGAGGAACTGGAGGTTTGATTTGTAACGATAAAGGGAGTCAGGTAGTTTTCCTGAAATGAAAAAGTATCAGCAAAGGACAAATGCAAAACCTTTTATGTTCTTTTTCTAAATCCTAGCTCTTTTCGTTCACCAATAAGAGCCGTTCTCCTCTAAATCTTGATTTGGTCCTCTGCATGTAATTGCAACTAAAACGCAGCTGAACACCTGTTCTGTCCACAGGTGTACAAATGGACAGGTGACAACATGTTTTTCATCAAAGGAGACATGGACTCTTTGGCTTTTGGTGGAGGAAGGTAAGGCAGAAACCAGACGATCTGAACTATTGGAACTGAACATGATCTCATTCTGTGATCTGTCGATCAGACGGGACTGATCACTTCTTGGTTTAATTTAAAACAAAATCCGACTCCAGAAGAACTTAAAAATTAATTCCACACAGATGGATGTTTGAAAGCCTTTATTTTCTATTTGCTGTAGTAGTTTTTTACTCATAGCTTTTTAAACATGGCAGTTAAAATTACAATATTACATCAGACCAATAAAAAAAAAACACTGATACTGCAGAACTGTACGCTTAATGAAAAGTATATTAGCACCTGCTTAAACGTCATTTTCAAAATGTTCCTTTAATCTGACAAATAAGACTTGCTGTATTAGACTGTCGACTCATAGAGGGTGCACCCCGCCTCGAGCCCAGTGGCCACCGTGTTTTGTTTTGTTTTGTTTTCAACGGTTCAGAGTTAGGTCATCACTGCCATCATGTTTGAAAAGTGTATTTGGACTTAGAATTCAGGGCAACTCACAGAAGGAAAAGCAAGTTTTTGAAGATATTTTCTGTGATTTCTAATTTGTTTTTAGAGTTTTGTCGTGGTATTTTGTGGTACTGTAACCAGAGTCTGGCAGCTGATTGGCTGGATGATAATTACGATTAAAAACTATTTGTTACTACTGTTTTTAGCTGTATGGCTGTGACTGCATGACACCGCAATCATAGCCCCACAAACAAAAAAACATAATCAATTTTATATCATGATGAGAAATTCCTCCCGATAAATGATAAACAGTATGATAAATGTTCATCCCTAAGCGGATGAAACCTTCTAACCGGAATTGTAGCTTAGATTTACCACATCTCTTCTACCTGAGTACTCGCAGTAGCATCCAGCTGTGTAAAATGCCTCCTGTGTGTGTGTGTGTGTGTTCTGCTCCAGCGGTGAGTTCGGCCTGTGGCTGGACGGAGACCTGTACCACGGCCGGAGCCACTCCTGTAAAACCTTTGGGAACCCAATGCTCTCCAAGAAGGAGGACTTCTATGTGCAGGACATCGAGGTGTGGGCTTTTGAATAACAAACCTGCTGCAACACGGGGGGAAAAAAACAAGTCGTACACACAAAACCAGGGAGCGGTCCTCCTTCAGAACAGTGGCAACATCTCTACACCTAACTGCACACCACCAGGTGCTCCCCTGTCTGGAGGCCAGCTACTGGATGCTTGTTGTGCGTTAACTACTGCAGTTATTAAGGAGCTTTGTTTTTTTTTTGTTGTTTTTTTTTTTCTTTTGTTTTTGTTGTTTTTTTTCTTTGTGATAAATAAACCTCTGTGTGTATCTTATTGCAGCCCTGTGCGGCGTCTTTGCAGAGTAGGGAGAGTACGAGGAGAAATGTGAGAGAAGCAGGGTAGGGACCGCGCGGTCGCTAAGGGCAACCGGACTTCCTGAGGCTGAGGTTTGGGACTGCTGCAAGAAAGGAAAGCTGCCCCACCTGGTCCAAATAGTGCATCAGAACTCTGAAGAACCTCAAGGAATCCCCCTGCCCTCCCACACCACCACCACCAACACCTTCTGGGATCCCAGCTAGAACTCCAACTCACTGTGCTGTCGCCCGTTACGGAGAGAGACCCAGTCGGAGGGAACCGAACACATTCCATTTCTCTTGATCGTGGAGTGTGAAAAGTGGTGACTTGTGGTGAACTTACGAAAAAAAAAAAAAAAGCGTCCGCGTCAGGAACCGATGACGTTAAAGCGAGCGAATACTTGCTGTGTGTGTAGGTGAAAGGGAGAGGGGTGAGTTTTTCCTCCCCTCCCTCCTCCCTTCAGGCTTAACTTATTGAGTATCGTGTGTCGTAGTCCTGTCGTTCACTGTCCATAGCACACCATCTGAAAGCACATAGCTATAACCAGACCACCCGTCGTCGTAGCGTTCCGTTCAGTGGGTGTACGTGTGAGTCCAGCTGCCGGCCGGACGCTGGCTCTACTGTTTTGTAGACAGTAACGTGTTGCAATAGATTTGTGGAATATGCAAATAAACTGTCCTGTGACCTCAAATAACCCCGCCGGGCGGCAACTCTTCAGCCGCCATTCGGAGAAAGAGAGAGAAACGTGTAAAGCTTTTACGTCTTGATACACATAATTGCTTCTCTGGGTATCATTTGAAGGCCTGAGATGTGGTTACCTGTTTTACATGCATATATGACAATTATATATTGTATATATGATTATATAACTTTATATAATCATATATATTTTGCTGTTGAGTGTGACAGTGATATATTTGTGCTGATATTTCAGCTGTTACTATATATTGTATATTACCCTGTAAATTAATGGTAAAATAGTAGATTTGTTGCAATATATATAAATACATTATGCTATATATATATATATACATATATATATATATAAAATAAAGTGTGAATCAATGGGTTGCTTTTAGCACTTTAATCTGGTTCAAAAGCGTCAAGGCCAGGTTCTTAGATTACCTTAGAAGTAGCTGTACAGTATATTTTTTTTCCTTCCTGTTAACTGTTACTAGAAAGCTTGCTGCTACCAATATCAACAGGAAAATGTCCTAATGCTCTCTGGAAGGACGAGGATCACTCTGAGGATGTAACGTTTGGGGATGAAATGTTTGAAAGACAGCAGCAGGTCTGGGTTTCTCTCCGCACATGGTCACCAGGTGAGTCTGAGGCAGACACACATAGTAAACGTGGGAGAACAACATAACACTTCCCCATAGAGTCCTGACTTCCCTTTTCCCTTTCTTCCCCCCCTTCCCTCCCTTGTGTTCTGGTCTTCCACGCCAGTATTTGTGTCCATGTGGAAAGTCACAGCAAGTAAATATGGTTACCTCTTTAATTTCACCAGAGCATTGTATCAGTGATGTACAAATACTAATAAAGCTGAAGTAATTGTTGTAACCAGCGAGATCTCTGCATTTCTGATTCTTCTCTTCCGTTTTATCTTTAACCTACACAAAGTAGCACACAGTTGTAAGTGGGAGGTAAATGTTGCTGTTTCTTACAAATAACATATTTTAAATTATGGTGTGCATCTGTAACCATAAATAAAATCCAGTTCAAGAAACTCTTCCCAATTAGTACAACCTGTGTGTAAGTTTTGAGTATGCATTCATGTCGTCAAATGAAGACCTTCACTGGAAGGTATTGAAGCTGCAGTATGTATATAACTTTTATAAACAATCTGTAAAACGATATACTAAATCTCTGAACAGAGGTCATTGATCATGCACACAACTCAAAAGGTAAATAATTCTTTTTCTACATTTTTTTTTTTTTTTAAACTTTCACTGTGTCATGACAGCATGACACAAAACAATCCAGTTCCTCCCTCTGGTCCCAGTGACCAATCAGAACCAGGGGGAGGGTCTTAGTGCTGCCAGTCACCTCAGACAGTCCCTTTTGCTCCCTGTTAGCTACAGCTGGTTCCCCACAACAGAGTCTGACATGAATGCTAAAGCTAGCGAACCTGGCCACTGTAATGGAGGAGAAAGGCTTTTCCTGTGAAGGTAAGTTGTTTCTCAGCCTTTAGCACATTTAGCAACTATTTTTGCAGTTTCAAGGTGAATGAGCGCAGGTTTCTGCCTCTGACTGTGTGAAGCTGATGGAGATTTAACCTGAAGGACCTTAGTTACACCTGTGAGGACTTGACACACATACTTGCCGTAATTTTGAGAAGCAAATTTATTTTTTTTTCTTCCTCTTTACAAATATATGCTGTTGTGTGTTGGCTTTAGAATAGCAGTGAACCTTTTATCACATGAACTAAATTTTGTAGGTCAAAATGTTTTCTTTTTTTTATTGTTTTGAAAAATTACTTTTTATTTGCAATATTTTAATTAAATAAAGTTGTATTTTTATATTGTTGAAAATGGGTGTGTAAATCACTAGATTAAGTTTTTCTGCATTTGCCTCGTAAAAGGAAGAGTTTCCAGTTTTTTAATTTTTGGGGGGAACGAGGGTCTCTGTTGCGAAATTCGAAGCACATTTATTCTAAAACATCCTGCATACAACATTGTATACCAGCTCCTGAATTTTAATTCTAAAGCACAACATGGTGCCTTAATCTAGTTTATTGCGACCTGATCCGCTTCAAAGCAACAATGTATGTGTGAGAGCGCCCTCTGCTGGTCGTATATAATATTCATTAACGCCTGAACTCCAGCTTTTTGGAAGATCTTCATATTCAGGTGATTTCTCTACAAACATTCACCTCAACTGAACAACATACATTTGATAAATACCTTAGACATAATGTAGATGATTTGTACTACGTTTTTCCATTTTATAAATAAAAAAACAACAACCCAGAGACCATTAAAGTAGAAGAATTTATTAAAAATGTTTTGTCTTGTAATTATTTTTTTTCTATAGCTTTATCCCATGACCTAACCCTTTTTCACTCAATATATATATACACACAAAATCCAGCCGGACAAAGCCGGGAAACTTGGAGAAAGGCCAAATGTTTGACTTTAAAACCAACTTTGGACATTTGTTCAGCAACAGCTGAACGTACGAAGGCATTTTCTTGGGGGTGGGGGGGTGAGCACAAAGGTCATCAGAAAGGCCCTCAGTTTGGCCTTCCCATCACTGTGCTTTCAATTTAAAATATAAAAATTAGTTTTTTATTCACTACAAAAATAAAACTGCACAAAAATATACAGAAAAGTGGTAGACACTATGCTAGGGTAGGTCCCAAATAAACTGCAGCAGTAAGGGCTCCTCGTTCACAGAAAGGCCTTCATTAAAGGCCTTCCTGTTTAATTAGTCCACAAAGTTAAAGAGTGGGACAAGAACGTTCTGCTTTAGTGCAACAATCGACGTGCACGGATGCAGAAGTGGGCTGCAGCTAAAACCAAATGCGCTTTTCCTGCTCTCAAGTCAAAATGTCTGCCATAAAGCAGACCTGTTGTCAGTAGATCTGTGTAACCGATGTGATTGTCACCAGCACTAAGGCACAAACACAGAAGCTTTGGAGGGAGGACCACACACACACACAGTTTGGTTATTATGTCCCCATGTTGTGCTCTTTAGTAGACCAGGTACTGGAGTTCAGAGTAGATGAGGGGGAACATGACGGCGCAGGCCCGGTACAAAATGGCGGTGCTCTTAAACAGCGCTCGAGGTTTGGTGCTCCAGGATTCCGACTTGAAGTTGAAGTAGATGGCGTACAGCGCCACGGCGAAGAAGTGACCGATCAGGGTCATGGGTTTAGGCGACAAGCTGTGAAAACAAAAAAGTTTTTAATGGTTAATTCTGATTTTAAAGAAACTATGTGTAAAGAAACAATATTATGTGCAAGTGTGCTACACTTTGTACAATATTGTCACCTTCCTAGAATAATAGCCTAAGTCCTTTTTTTTTTTTTTTTTTTTGTCAAAAGGGATTTTTGCAAATAATGAAAATCTGCACCTTTTTTTTTTTTTTTTTTTTTTTTTACCAGAAAACAATTTAGGCAAAAACTAAATTACTTTTGGCAAAAATTGACTGAGGCCATTATTTTTGGAAGGCAGCAACATATGAAAGCTGCATTTGTGTGCGTTTGCTACTTACACTGAGAGGAGTCCAATGGGCCCAGTGATGCACGATCCGCCCAGTTTAAAGTACTGGAAGCAGGCCTTCCTCAGCTCATGGAGAGAATCTGATGAAACCCAACACAAACGCAGATTTCGATTATTTCTGTCTCCAACATTTCATATCGTCGCTGCATTTCCCCTCATGTGCCGTCAGATGCAGAGCGAGGCGGTGACTCACTGTCAGTGGCTGCAAACAGCTCGTACAGAGCCTGGGCCAACACGTTCACTACAAAAGAATGTGACGACTTGCGTTCCCAGTGGAATTTTTTCTTTGCCTTTTGGGAAGAAGAAGAAGATGGGAGGGGTGTAAAAACACAGGGTGTTAAATTGCACACTGGTCTGCAGCCTCCCACCTACAGCCCAGTTTAATAAAACATGATGCAGCTCAGTTCAAATATAGATTCTGCCCGATTCCCTCCTGCTCAGGTTTGATCCTGACCAACCGACTGCAGGCTGTGGACATGGCCGTAGGATTTAAATCAGCGCTAACACCGTCATCTTCCTCTTCTTCCAACTCTGACTGTCTTTTTTTTTTTTTTTTTTTTTTTTTTTTTTTTTTTTTTTTTTTTTTTTTTTTTTTTTTTGTATTTTGAATTTTTATTTATTCTTTCTTTATAGTGTTTTGTCGTTGTCTCTTTCG
>CAEGAE010072032.1:0-36185 GCA_903067095.1 Girardinus metallicus
TTTGTATTAAAAGTGTCATGATTTACCGAATGACACTTTATGACAACAGTCATAAATATTCATGAAGACTTACTCATGTTCATGACAGATGTTATGTCATGTTTATGACGGTGTCATGACAGTCTTATTCACAACCCATCAAATAAGGTGTTACCAATTATTCTGACATTGCAAAAGTATCTATACCTTTTGAACCTTTCCAATTTTTATCATTTAAGAATCGCAGGCTTCAGTGTATTTTATTGATATTTAATGCAACAGACTAGTTAGACTTTCAGCTGTGACCTGTCGGTACCAATGTCCTGTGTATGTGTGTTCAGTCATGCTTCACCCGGGTACACATTTGATTACTTCTATATTTTCTCTGCCTTGTCTGTAAGTGGCTCAAGTGTGAGGGCTGTAAATGTTTAGTTTACTTCAAGTGTGAGCTTGGGAATGTTTCTGGTGAGCCGCCCTGGGGTATAGGGGAGAATCGCTCACTGTCACACAGACACTACACATGTTTAAGTTTTATTCCAAATCCACATAGTTTATACAGAAATTTTCCTCCCGACCACAATCCCAAAACCTAAAAGCACAGAAGGAAACTTGTGGAAAAACAAAAACAAGTTGGAGGTCCATCTGGTTATGTGGTGGGATTCAAATATCTGTGTGGTGTAGCTGATTAACTAAAACCAATTTCCCACTCTTGTGGGTAAGGTTATGCACATATCCTCGAGAAAAACGTTTGAGGTAACCCAGTCCCTTTGCTAATCATTCACCAGCAGCACAATATGCCTTGTTTTGGTGCTTCCCCTGCTTTCTTGTTAGAATATCAGTGATTTCAATGACAGTACCTAGTTCAACAAGGCAGCATGAGGCAAACCAAATATAGCTGTTTCTTTGTATATTATCATTAAGAAAATAGTAATTGATTATCTGAGATCAGGTCACAGAGGAAACCCAGATATCACTCTTCCCAGTAACACTCTCTTGTTCATTGAGAGTGAGAAGGGAAACGTGGTTCTTCCATTGAGTTGTGTGTCTGTCTCCTAGTGGGGCATGCCCAAAACACCCAGAAACACCTCCAAAGTAGAACACCACCTGGGATGAGTCATATTTTCCTTTTCAGTCTCAAACAACCAAAATAAAATTGCTTTTCCAAATTTTTCTAATGTTTTGGCTTCTGCAACCATGGAAACAACAGTCTTCCCAACATGTCTGTTGGCTTAGGACTCCTCAGAGAAAACCAATACCTGGAGCCACCAATGTGTCTTCTGGTAGTCCTCACAACAGCACCAGTGAACTTTAGACCACACCTCCTGGAAGCTTCATTGGAGACCCATTTAGAATCAGTTTATCTAAACATACATTAGAGCAAGTAAAGAATTTTCTCAGATCTCCAAATGAGGGTCATCTCCTAATTTACACCCCTCATCTGGGGAGCTTTCCATGCCAGGGATCCGACATGCTTTCAGATGGTGATCAGTTGACAGCTTGGCCCCTTCTTCATCTAACGTAACCACTATATTGCTTAAATTGTTTTTTTTTTCCTTGTGGGAAAACAGTGAACCTTTGTTTTGGTTATGCAAAGTTTGACTAGATTAAAAGCAATGACGCAAGAACTTTTATTCATATATGTTTCCAACAAACTTTATGTAAGATGAAGATATAAAGACAGATTATCTAGTGTAGCACTTCTATACGTTTCTTTGTGTTGGCGACATGTTTGTGTAAATGCTGCTCCTGGGGGTGCATGGCCGTATGATATGGGTGGCAGGATATCTGATCTGCACAGCAGGCGGACTTGTGGCTGTTTCTGTGGGAGTCGGGGAATTCTGTGGTCCGTCTCTGTATTGCTGGAATTTGAAAAGCAAGTCAGGCACGGTTCATATAACTCACAAATAGACCACCACGGTCATGATTTAGAGGGTGGTTAGGGCAAGAATGTCAACTTCGGTACTTTGAGTTGTTTTCACTGGCAGCAGCAATTGGAAGGAGACCTTCCCTGACCCAGGTGTGTTTAGATCTCCTGAAGCGCGCTCCACCTGTTTCACCCGCTCCTCAAGATGATGTGTGTTTCTTTCAGGTGACCTCTCCCCAGTGCAGATGTCCCCGGTTCCTCAGTCGCAGTTCATTCCCTTGGCTGAAGTGCTGTGCTCTGTCATCTCCGACATGAACTCTGCCCAGATAATTGTCACCCAGGAAGCGCTTGTCAACTACATGAGCAAAGCCCATCCAGGTAATTCATAAAATGTTTTCTCAAATGTCATGTTTAAAAAGTAAATTGTGGCTGACCTGTAATTAAATCAATTTATTTTCAAGAAGTAAATAAAAAAGGACTACACAACTATATATCAACATAAAACATAAACATGTGAATATATAATATAAAATTAGAACATAGTCCTAATTTTTTCACTTGGCTATATTTGTGGAAAGTACCTTTGTTTCAAATATTTCCTGAAATCTAAATCCTTTACTGTGTTTGTTGCACTAATAATAGCTATAAAAAAAGACCAAATGAAGATGTTTAGACTAAGAAAATATACTTTTTTTCCTGTCTTTTGCATGCATTTTTTTTTTTGTTTTATGTAAGAACGTTATCAATCTTGTAAATTATGCCTGGTTTGAAAGTAACTCATTCAGTACTTTGAGTCCTTTAATACAAAGTGCTTTTGTGATGTGCAAAAAGTTGTTTTACATTGTCTTACGTGAATTAACAAGACAAAAAAATTCTTGAAACAATGCAATTTTTAGACAATTTACTTTTTAACAATTTGTGTTGTATAGCAGTATAGGCTGCTTTCAAAACCTATATATCTCTTTCAAAATTATTGTTCCTGTCATAATTGTGCAGTAGCTGTTCTCTATTGCATCCCCAGACATTTAAGGAAATTGCCTGTTCAATGAAAACACAGAGAGAATTTACAAAGAGTCTAAGATTGGCTGTAAAAATATTAATATCCCCGGAAGCGTTTTACATATTTCTTCATTACTACCACAGACCCCTGTGTATTTTATTTAGAGTTTGTGTGTTAGACTAACTCACAGTAGTGCATAAATGTGAAGTGGAAGGTAAATAACATAAGTTTTTACAAAGTATCAATTTCATTCAGTTTATATTGGATACCATCAAATAAAACCCAGCACAACCAACTGCCTTCAGGAACCTCCCAACTAGTAAATAGTATATGTGCAATTTAATCTCAACATAAATGCAGCTGTTCTGTAAATGCCTAAAAAGCTGTAATTTCAACAAATAGTGGTTCCTTGAAGTATTAGCTCAGGCTGGCTGAATACATAAGCGAGCCAAACTTTTTAGGGTTTTTTTGTAAAAAATCCAAAAGCAATGTACCATTGTTCTTCCATTTATAAAGTACTACTTTGTTTTTGTTTTCTTCTTTTAAACCCAAGTAAATACATTGATGTATGTCGTTGTTAGATGACAAAAGTTAAATGAGCATAAATACTTTCGTAAAGATACAATATATAATTTGAAAGTATCAAAACAGTTTTATAGCTTTGTTCCCGTTTTAAAATCACTTAAACAACACATACATGTTAATGTACTTTAGTTTGATTGTTAGAATCATCTTATGGCTAGATAAAATGTATCCTCTTAGCCACCTACTGTCTGTCACACTCTTCTGTATTTCTGTATCTTAGGGATAACCATTCCCACTCAGGATATCCTCTATAACGCACTCGGAACTCTGATCAAGGAGCGCAAGATTTACCACACCGGCGAGGGCTACTTCATTGTCACACCTCAGACATATTTCATCACTAACAACATGGTTCGAGAGAAGAACTGGTGGACCTCTGGTTCAATAGATGACCCTCCTTTGACCCCTCCTGTTACTTACCTTTTGAGCAATGAAGTCTGTGTTGAGGGCACTCGAACAGTCCCTGTTGCCCACTGCAGGTCATGCAGCTGTTTTAGCCCTCATCAAAATTCCCCCAACACCACTGCCGCTACTGAATCTGCCACCGTACCTCCCTCCACTGTTCCCGACCAGCATTCTGTGTCTGTGTCCGTAAGCGAATGCACGGGAAGAAGCCTAAAGTGGCCCCGGGCGTCAGATCATAAACCCTCAGTGCAGCATCAATCCACATCCACAGCTGCTGATTGCCAAGCTAGTGAGATCAGCAAAACAACAGCCACTACAAATGCCACAAATCGTAAAGAAAAGGATAAACCTGTGAGGAAGTTTGGTCTCAGCTTGTTCAGGAGGAATGGAGCTAAGAAGGAGAAGCCAAAGAAGGAGTATGCATCATTTTCAGGTCAGTTCCCTCCGGAGGAGTGGCCTGTAAGAGATGAGGAAGACTTAAACAACTTGCCCCGAGACCTGGAGCATGCCATCATCAAACGCATCAACCCAGAACTGACTGTGGACAACCTGACACGGCACACTGTCCTGATGAAGAAACTGGAGGAGAGAAGGGAAAGGGGAGTGGACAAGATTCTGGATCGAGGTCTGGACAACGAAGACAAGGGAGTCAACAAGGGAATGTCAACCGACATCCTAACTTACTCCAAACACAGGCATCACCACTTGTCTAAAGCCGGTGGAGGGAAAAGATCGTCTCAGAAGGTTTCTCGTAGCAAGAGGAGGGTCCACTCATCTCGTGAAAAGCAAAGGGAAAGGGACAAAGAGAAGATTAAAAGCAAAGCCCCCATATGTTCTGACATTTATCCAGATGAGGAGGATTTGATTCCAACAAGGCTTAGGGGAGAAATCTCTGCTGATGCTGCAGATCAAGTAGAGGAGCCTGGGAATGTTGAAGGAAAGAGTCTCTACAAGAAACGCATTGATAATCCTTTCCAGACTCATCCAATCAAGGATGCTGAGAACATGGCTCCCACCAACAGGGAGCACAGAAGACAAGAGGCCAAAGAAGTCAAAGAGGGCAAAACATCTGTGTCTGGAAGAAAGGAACGAACCAGTCACCGCTCCAAGTCATGGGATCCTCATCGGGCAAAACTGATGGCAACAGAAGGAGAGAATGGCCTGAAATTCCCCTCGTCTGAGGACAGATATGACTGTGACCATGAGACAGACTTTGTTCCTGAACATCTTCTCCAGTCAGACAAGAAGGTCAGCAGAGAGCTTGGTTTGGAATACAGCTCAGCATATCTACATGGCAGCACTCTCAGGATAGATGACAAAGTCCGGCGTCAAGAAGAACAAAGCAGCAAGGAGATTTGGGAGAGAGAGGGCAAAAATGGATATTTTCAAGATGTCCAACAGTACAAAAATGTACCAGACCAAGGCAAAATAAAAGATGACAGTCTTACAAACATTCAACAACACTCCAATATGACTAGTGTTTCCCCTACCTATCCATATCAGTCTGCAATAAACCCTGCACATAATCCAGATCTGCCATGGCCCAAGCCCTCTTTACAGCGGAAACACTCCCTACGACTTTCTACTCAACAAACGGATAATATTCCAAAGCCAAAGGATCTCTCCGTGACTATTGAGGATCAGCAGGAGATCCGATCAGCCAGCAGAACCATTAACAAAGGAGATATTCTGGAACTGACCTCTGACAATACACTGCTAATAACAAACAGTGAAGGTTTAATAGAGGATGACTGTAGGGTTTATCAGGCAGCAGATTGTCCAGAAGAGGAAGACGCCTGCAGCTCCCTGTGTCTGAACACCGAGGAGATGATTGATGCAGATGATGATTACCAAACTGGTATTGCAAACTATCACCAGCTGGTTTACAATAACCATGAATCTAAAACCCATCAACATTCCTATTACAAAGTTATGTTTCAACAACCGCAAGCTGCTTCTAAACAAGACTCAACAGATAGCATTTTAACAGATCTAATTACTCCCACGAGCCAGAGAGAAACTTCCCTCATAACCACAAGACCAGCAGAGAGCAGCTGGAGACCGCATCATCAAAGAACTAGATCACCGGGTACATTCTGTGAGCAAAGTCCTGCGAGGGGTCTGTTGATCCAGGGGGAGAAGGGATGTGGACCAATTCTGGATGGAAACTGTTCAGAGGTATGCGAAGGCGCAGACAGCAGCATCTTTGACTACTGCCAGGCCAGCGAGCATGAATCAGACTCAGAGACTATCCGAAAATCGGCCGACGAAGGTGACGGCGAGTCTGCGCACTGGGCTGTGGATGTGCAGGATGGCTTTGATGAGAATAGTGTTCCTCAGACCCACAAAGCCATCCAGAGCGCACCAACTGGGGCCAGAAGAGCAGAGGAAATGGTGGAGAACCAGAGCATCACTGGAGACAGTGGAATAGATTCCCCTCGGTGAGTGTCTGTCTTCATGTTTTTATGTATGTATTATTAAAACATAATATAAAATAATGTAATTCCCCAAAACACCCAGTGTGAAAGCCATTGAATTCTAAGGCCAGTACATGTTGTGTCATATTACCCACATCCCTTGAACTGTTTTACATTTTGTCTTGTTGCAATCACAAATTTGGAAATCAAAGTAAACAAGAATTTTCAAATTGCTTGCAAATAAAAATCAGACATGTGTGACCTGTAGTCCACAACTCATGTGGAAGAATCTGTTGACTCTATTACTTTTAGCTGTGCACTCTGTAAATCTGGCCTTTATAGGAGAGAAAAAAATAGTAATTGTTAAAAGAAAAGCAAAAGAACTCAGGATCATGGTTTGACTCAAGCCATGCTGTGGATAGAAAGCATGGACGAAATTGCTCTGGTCAAATGACACTGAAATATATATATTTTTTTGCCTAGATGCAAAATTGTATGTGTGGCAGAAAGTTTCCACTCCACATCAACCTCAATACTCCATAATCATGGTAAAGCCATGTTGCTAGGTGGTAGCAACAAGCTGCAAAGATCCATAAGATGCAATTGCTGCAAAAAGGTGGATCTGTACTGACTCGGAGGGGCCAAATATTTTAGTTTTACAAATATGAATTACTTTGTGATAACCTACTCTGTGCCATAAAAACAGAAGTTAGAGATTGTAATGTGACAAAATGTGAAAAATTCCAAGCGGGGTGAAAACTTTCGCAAAACATCATACCCTTCCAGATGTGCGCCCACATACCACGGCCTGCTTTTCTGAAGTGCCTTTGGCCAATGTAAACACAGAAATGAAGTTTGTTAACCTTGGGGTTGCATGTCTGTGGTTGGCCTCGCTCCCAAAATGTGTTCTTGTACTTTTAAGGTAAATTGCAATAAAGCTGAGCAAACACCTTGTGGCCAATTATAGCATCCAGTGTTTGAACAGCAGGGAGTCATTGCTGATAATTATGTGTAATTGATGTGCCGCACTTAAAAACTAATTTTAAAATCGAAGAGGAAGAAAAGAATTTCTTTCCTGACATTGAACTCTCTGTGCACCTGGTCACACTGGTCGTGTGTTGGATGATGTCACATTACCAAAGTGGTATTTCTCTGTTCCTTACAGGACCCGTGTTAGCCTTGCGTCGAGCAACACTGTTATTCTCGAAGGTCTCAAGAGACGGGGCTTCCTGCAGAACCTGGAGAAACTGCATTCAAAGAGCAGCACTATCCGACCACAGAGCTCACTGCTACAGCTGACTCCTGTCATGAACGTATAACAGAACCTTGGTAAAGCAATGCTGATCACTCTTCTTGAAAAGGCTTAAATGATATGCTTGCTGTATGCACATGCTAAGAGCAATGGATAGACGAGGATCTGCACTTTGCTGTCCCTATATGGACACCTATGACAACACATGTGTGTGTAAAAATGTACAGTGAACACAATAAATGTAAATAGACTCAGATTCTGCTAAGATATATCCAGACTTACTTGTGTATGTGCTGTTAGAGTTTGTATTGTTTGCAATATAAATGCATTTTTTTTCATTGTCCAATTGGCTCAAATGTGTAGAAAAGCACATGTCCTAGTTTTTCAATTTTATTCTTGAGTTACAAAATAAAATATATTATATATTCACCAAGATGTATTTTGTTTGATGATACATGTATGGACTTTATACACACACACACACACACACGCACGCACGCACGCACACACACACACACACACACACACACACATATATATATATATATATATATATATATATATATCCTCATCTGAGGACTGATATGACTGGGACCATGAGATAGACTTTGTCACTGAACATCTGCTCCAGCCAGACAAGAAGGTCAGCAGAGAGCTGTTCCTTACAGGACCCGTGTCCTGTAAGGAACTGTTTGTATTTTTAGAAAATGCTGTTTGTATTTTGTTAAAATACAAACAGCAATCCTGAATATATTAAGATGAAGGGTCTGGTATATTTGGAAACAAGACAGGACCACCCACCTATACCGACAAGATGAGCAAGGACCAATAATCACAGAAAAAGCCAAAAGGCCCACGGTGACTCTGGAGGAGCTGCAGAAATTTACAGCTGGGAGTAACTGAAAATCTAAAAAACCTAGCCTTTATGCAAGAATGGCAAGAAAAATGCTATTGCTGAAGGAATAAAATGTGTTGAATGTTGAAAAAGAGTGAGTGAATCTACCCTAAACATAGTTACTACTACAACATAATAGATCGAAGCATAATAATCTGTTAGTTTGACTCACTTAAATTCAACTGATCATCTGTAGCAAAAATGTACAAAATGTATGTTTGCATGTCTTCTGATTTTATAGAGAATAGTTTTAGTCCACTGATATGCAGATCTGGACGTCAGACTCCAAAAGGCAGCTTTAGCAATATTGGTTTACAAAATACAAACTTATTTCCATTTTTGCAAGAATGCATTTCGATTCTGATCTAAAACGCCTAATCTGAGAATGTAGTTGTACTGTGAAAAAGTTTAAGGACCATGAATACTTTTGGAAGGTACTATATAAGCCAAGGTCACATTAGCTATAGATCCAGTCCTTGCTCTTCTGCTTCAGACCAAAATCAGCCTCCAGGTGTGAAGAAATGTAAACCATTATGTTGATTAGTTCATGTAGGAGACATGTTGTTCTTTTTTAGGTCAAAGGTAATTCCCAAGGGGCTTCACACCTATTCAAACACAACTTTTACTCACCGAAAGTGATGCCGTTCATAGTTTTAAGGCAAAGCTGTAAAAAACTCAATGTTTGGCATGCTTGACGGTAAACAGCGACACCATGTGTTTAAACAGTGTCAGTGCAGGTTTAAAAAATAATTTTGCTACTTGTGTGACAATAAATAAACGTCATGATTCTAGTACTACTCCAAACTGCATTAATTCAACACCATGAGAGAGTCAACAACCTTTATTTATCCATATATGTGCCACTCAGATGGGGAAGATGTGTTACAGGGTTTGCCCTTAAGAATAGTCTATATGGATCTTTTACACCACTTTCTCAATGAGGCCATTGACAAAAAAAATCAAGAGGGGGAGTAAAACAATATAGTTGTAACAGTGTAAACACATTGCAATATACATGAAAGCAAAAAAAAAAAAAAAAAGGTGACAAATTAAAATGTAGGGTAAGTTAATGAGTAAGAACTAAAAAAAAAATAATAATAATCCTGAAAACCCTAACTTCTCAAATAACAGCTGGGCATACATTTCTACATTGCATGCAATAAGGCACCTAACTAACACAAGGAAAAGAACTATGCTACAGTGTGACGCACAACTGTTATCCAAATAAAGATATTGCTCACCAAATGTTCAACTCTCATAAAATCCTGTCTCGTTCTCTTTCGTATAACCCAAGCCATATCTAAAAAAATACGTCAGTTTGTAAAAGATATTTTACACAGAACAGTAAATAGAGCGCAATCCATTGGACTTCAGAAAAATCTTGTAAAATGAGATTCTCATGTTTTAGTATACACAACTTTTTTTTGTTTTAGATCAAACAATGAAAAGTTTGCAGATCAACAAGAATATGTGTTACCTATAACTATACACAGGTAATTAGTTTCCAAAGCAATAATGTACATTTGGATCTTAGGTGAAGTTGAAACCACACAGTAAATAATTAGGACACGGGTCATGTTGCAATATGCTACCCAGAAGATTTTTATTTTCTAATATGCATTTCCTCATAGCTAGATTGCATGTCAGAATAGACTGGGGTCTCGACCAGTATTGCTCTCTGTACAGTTTATGAAGCCGTGCTAAACCACCAGAGACATACAAAAATCCAATCTCATAAATATTACAAGACGGCTCATGTTAACGGAGCCCAACTTTATGGAAAATTTGCAACATTTTTCTTTTAATTTTTATATTCAACACTTAAAACAAAGTAAGAAAAGAAAAAAAAAACAAAACATGGAGAGTGAATCTTGCTATCAAAAATTGTATCGTCTGGAACAGCACACTAGTTAACTATACATACATATAAAAGAAAATCAAGAATTATCTACATTGGATTTTTGATATTTGCTTCATACAAGTTACATCTGTGAGGGAAAAAAAAAATATTCAAATGGGGCAACAGTTCCTGTTCAGTTGTATTTGACATTTTTAATAAAGTCACAGCTGAAAAGCAAATGTGTGCACCTGAAGATACATGAGTGGAACTCTATGAAAAAGATGAGAGGTATATTTGCCCAAAGTTACCATTTTATCTTGTAGATTTCGAAACCACATTTGTTTTTCTTTTAAAAGAGTTCTGGATGTCCTGGAGCGAGTGAGACAGAATCACGAGAAATTCCTTCACTATATTCTATACCATTTTGGAGCTGCACACAAAGCCTTGGGTTCAGTTCAGAGTTGCATGTTGCACAGTTTCTCAGGCCGAGTCCCCTCCTTTTGAATAAATCTGAATTATTGTCCATTTATTCTGAGCTGCTCCACTTAACCAGAACTAGATGCTGACACGACCTCTTTGTCTGCAGAAGTTGGCCTATCATTTTCTGTGGTGCTGTGATATAGATATAAGGATTTGGGGAAGAGAAACATATGAAAAGTGGTAATGTGGGCTAAGGGCTGCCTCTAAGGGTGGGGCCCTGGTCTGTGATCTACATGGATCCTATGATGTCTGGAGAGAGAGGAAGAATGGTTAAAGCCTTTTCCGCAGTGAGAGCACCTGTATGGTTTCTCGACAGACAGGATGAGCTGTTTTGGGAAGGCATTGTTGGAGAAAGCCTTACCAACAGGGATGGCGGTGTACTGCTGCGGTTGTGGTGTTGGTGGCTGTGGTGATTGTGGTTGTGGCTGTAACTGCTGCTGTGTCTGCAGCGGCGATGCAAGTGCCTGCTGCTTCTCCAAATGAACTCTCTGATGCCTCGCAAGAGAGGAGGAGTGATTGAACTTTTTGCCACAGTGACCGCAGGTGTACGTTTTTCCATCCGAGTGGACTCTTTGGTGCCGTGACAGAGAGGAGGAATGATTGAAGCCCTTGTCACAGTGGTGGCACATGTACGGTTTCTCTCCTTCCTGGAGTACTCTTTGCTTTGGAGGCGAGACGAAAGTGATGGGTTTCCCAGGCTGAGGTGGAGAAAACACCGGGTTCTGCAGGTGGGTCTTATTATGGCGAGACAGGGATGACGAGTGGTTGAAGCCCTTGTTGCAATGTCTGCAGGTGTAGGGCTTCCCCCCGGCGTGGACTTGCTGATGCTTCTTCAGGTGACGCTTGCGGACAAAACTCTTCCTGCACATGTTGCATTTGTACGGCTTTTCACTTGAGTGAATCCTCTGGTGCTCTCTCAGAGTTGCAGCGGCCGCAAAACACTTTCCACACTGTGCGCACCGGTGGGGTTTGTCTCCAAGCACGACTGCTGTGTGGGTCTTTTGGTGCTGCTTCAGGTTGGAAGTCGTAGCGAAGCCTTTACCACACTGGCCACAGGTGTATGGCTTTTCGCGCGCATGGACCTCCTGGTGCTTCTTTAAATGCCTCCTACGGACAAAGCTCTTCCTGCACTGTGTGCACTTGTACGGTTTGTCTTCAGAATGCATCTTCATGTGTTCCCTCAGCGTTATGGCAGCTGCAAAGCTCTTGCCACATTCTGTGCATCTGTGCGGCTTGTCTGGCAAATGAATCATCTGATGAGACTTAAGGCTGTAGGCATCAATAACATCTTTACCAATCAGGTCAACTCCCGGGGGAACGTACGGCTTTTCTTTCATGTGAATTTTCATGTGCTGCTTGAGACTGGCTTCTACAGCAAAACTCTCCCCACAGTGGATACAGATATATGGGTTGAGGTCCTTGTGGATCTCAAAGTGTTGGTGAAGATCAGCTATGCTGCCAAAGATCTCCCCGCACTCGTTGCACTGTAGGCCATGAGCTTCATGTATGATTACGCCATTCTCAGATTCCACCGTCAACTCGCCGCCATGATCAGACTCCATTTTCACCACATGCTCACCTTCTGTCTTAAGCAGCACCTCTCCCAGTAAAGTCTCGCCTGTTTCTGTCTTGATTTCTGCTGCTGTGAAACAGTGCATGTCGGCATGCTCCACCTTGATATAGTCATGGTCTGTCTCGGCAACGATCGCATCCACACATGCGACAGCCCCAAGTTCTCCCCCGAGCCCTTGGATCTTTAAGTCTGAGCCGTGGATCTCCAACTCCAATCCACGCTTTTCCTCTGTCATGATCTCCGTTTCGGCTCCATAGTGAAGGTCGACATGGCTATGGGCGATGACACACTCCGACCCAAGTGTGTCAAGCCCTGGCGTGTCACATTCAGTCTCTGACTCGGCCATAAGAACACACTCCAGCCCCACGGCCTCCGTTTTTCTGCCGGATGATGACCAAAGAGGGAATCGGGGTTATATGATGCGGTTTTTTTCTGCCTGCGCCGGTGTTCTTGTCAGTGAGCTGACCTGGAAAAAAAGAGAACAAATTCATTGACAAAACAAACAATAATAAAAATAATAATAATAATAATAAAGACATTATTCAAAAATTTCACAAAACAGAGTTTACTCACAAACTAATAAGTTATCATAGGATCTGTTTGTTGCTTACTAACCATTCACTTATTGGCCAATTTGGTATTAATTAGGCCAGCCCAATTTTGGAAATAGTATATTTACTTTTCTATTTTAAGTATTTTACTACTTAAGTTTTTTGCATCAAATAAAGTAACTGAATAACTTGAATAATGTCTACACAGTGACAGTAAAGGCTGCTGCGTTTTATATCTGTTGTGAGTATAATGAATAATAAAGCTCAAATGAAATTATACCATATACTACTGCAAAGCAGTTTAAATACACAGTTCCAAATATATTGTAGCCCACCAAATATTGCTTTGGAGCAGCCCTTTGCGATACTGCACACACTCATACTGTGATTTAACAGACTGTGCAGCTTTACTATTAACTGAGTGCAATTAATGCAGATGGCAAATTAAATGCATTTAATGTGATTAACAGTACAGCTAAACTTAAGGGATTGCAACAAATATTTTGTATTTCAAACTGCTTTAACACATCCATGTTATAAATTTAGCAGTAAGTTGAACATTAACAGTGTTGTGAGACTTTACAAACTTAAAGATTTATGAAAATCTAAGAGATATCTCATCTTATAGAGATAACCAAAGAGCCAAAAGAAACACCCCCATTCTCTTTAGTTTCACTGGTACTTAAACCAAGGTGCAAACTACTGGGATATCAAAACAGCAACAAAATACCCACAAACCACAACATCTATAGTTTGTGGGAGCTATAGTGTGCTATTAAATCTTAATTTAAAAAACTGCGCTTGAGGTGATATACTTAACCTTTATATGGAAATAAGTCATACCTGAGCAAACCAGGTGATGCATTTGCTGGCTACATTAGCGTACATGCTTCGCTTCATTAGCTATACTCCAGTGATGTTTAAACAAAAGTAAACCACGCAGCTTCTTATTCGGTCTTAATCCCCAATTTCTCCCTCAGATTGGCTTTATGGCTCGCCCTTATTTTGATATACGAGTAACCATTTGAACATTTAGACAACGGGCTTTTTGTTATTAAACATTTAGGTTGTTAGCCTTTCGACATCGGCTACAAATGGCCTCCATAGCAGCTAGTTAGCTGGCTATGGAGGACGGGCGACTGGTTACCGACAAAACAGCATTGTGTTAGCTGCTAGTGCGTTTGCATTTTAGCCAGCTAACTAGCTGGAAGATGGTCACATACGCGAGTACTGTGCTTTCAGGGCTTCAAAGACGACAAATACTTACAATAAAACAGGCGGCCAGACCGAGTTTGTAAGCGCACCTTAGGACGACGGAACGACGCGGAAATTCTCCCAGTGCGATTATTACCAGGCCATCTTGTTGTGCCACACCAACACTTCCAGCTAGTCTAAGATGGCTGCCGCTGGCTAACGTTATCCGCCTTAGCTTCCGTCATACACAACATATCTAAATAGGGTGGGCAACAATCGCTAAATGGAGCGAATATTGTTGAAGAACTCGAACAGATGATCCTAAATAATCATTGGACGCTGACGTTACGACATTGTGTTGGCTTTTAACCTAACTAATGTGTATTTAGCACGCTAAGACTCGCCTATAAATCCAAGCAGGAGCTGGTTAGCTGAAACAAAGATGGCTAACTGAAGAAGGACGCTGCTGTGCGAAAAGCCCGGGAAAGGGCGACTTATAGTCACAAAAGATGAGAAACTTGCAGATTAGACGAGGCTAAAATAAGCTCCTCATGTTAACGAGATCCAAACGGTTTGTAAAATGATGCCTGCGTGAACCAGACTGACCTGATCCTGAGTGTTTCACTGCGGCAGCAGCAGAACAACCACACTTCAATGGCGGCCTTGATTGTGTTAGCAGCTACCAAGCATGCATGTCGCGGCTACATAGCCATGATGCCGAGCTAAAAACTCAGCTAATCCAGATAGTTAGCGAAGCTAAAGTATCCATATACATGCAGATTGATATAATTTTACATCGCAAAACACTGGCGAATAAGCTTAATGAAACACTAATCCGTGCATTTAAAACTACATTGTGTAGAGACAAAAGTAGAGTAGTTCATATAGAAATACAGATTATAGACTACAGAATAATAGATTTAAAGATAATATAGTTCCTTAAACCTATGAGTTCCTGGGTTGGTATGCTTTTAGGGCACTGCTGTTACGATTATCGCGGGTCAAGGCCTGTATTTTTCCATCAGAGTTGTAAACTGCTGGTCAGCTATTACCACCCTATACACACAATATTTAAAAAGATACTACAGGATTATACCTATCGGAACACACCCGCTCACACATTGAGAAAATATGTCTGGGAATAGATTGCATTTAAAGGATGAAGTGTTCACCGAGATTAACATCCTATAGAGTTAGTATACAAAACCGTGCATGCACACACCCACCTTTCTGTCCTTTTACTTTGTGGTTGTTGCAGAGAGAGAAGGAGGAGAATCGTTTGGGGATTTTACACGCCGGATCTGAGGGGAGCTTTGCAAGTTTTTCAGTGAGCCTCGTCACACTGCTCTGCTCTGTGTGTCTTCGTTTCCTCTCACTGCCTGTGTGTACAGCTGGCGCCACAGCTCATCTGGCGCCAACGTTGGACCTCCGACGCACTTTAGCGAAAGCAACTATTGTCATTTCATATCGGCGCATACACCATCGTCACCCCCTACAGGCTGGGAGTTAAAATGCAGGAGATTGAAAAAGGAAATTCAAAGTACTATTAATTACTCTGTTGGGAAAGAGTAAACCTCATGTTTGCCAAAATATTTCCAATGAAACTGTATGGTTTTCTTTAAATTTAGCTTTAATAAAATTTATTAATTAAAGCTGGCTAATTACTTGACTGAGTAAATAAGTTATTAAGGAGGCGGACATGTAGGTTTGCAGTAAAGGCGATTAATTCCGAAGATTTGCTTTGAAATTATGCTAAACCTCATCAGTGAAAATGCCACTAAGCATGTATAGCACATCTTGTATAGAAAGACTCAATCGGAATATATGTCAAGGTGGAACATCCACAAATCGGAGCTCCTTCTATAACCTTGTTTTTCTGTCAGGGTGAACTGAAACACTATATCACTTCACTTGTTTTAAAAAATAACAGTTGGATGCTCAAGGTTGAATTAGTTATATTTTGTCACATACTCACAAGGGGTAAAAAGTAAACATATTATAGTCCCACACAGTGATATTTGAATAAATAGGCCTTGGCAGGTAACGCCATACACTTAGTGTAGTCAACAGTTGCTGACATCCCCATTATATAGATTACTCTTCTCATCAGAAGTGCATCTTTTAATTGGTATTCTGACAGAGATTTTAATCATAGCTCAGGTATGGCATAGATGAGATTTATGATTTAAATCATAAATCTCAGCTGAAAATCTCAAAATGAAAAGATTTTCATTTTGTTTAAAACTTCTAGTTAGGTGTTTTCTTGTGTCTTAAGTACTACTGGCTATTTCATCAATTGTTTCATATGACTGTTGTTTTGTTTAGCATGTAGAGTAGCTTTTTAGCCCTTTTCATTGGACAGTGGTGTCATTCTTAAGTACAAAGACATTATAAATAGGTTTTTAGAAAATAGTTTGACTTGCACTTTTTTTGCTTTTTTAATGTGAAACATATATTTAATACATTTTTCAATATAATTTTTTATTTTCCAATTCTAACACATGGATACAGCTTATTTCGTTCTTTTTTTAGTTCCGTTCGTCATAACAAGAGGAATATTAAGTTGTCAATTTCTGCCACTAGAGGGTGCTCCTTCCCCAGTGCCTTTTTTTATCAATTGATGAGGTTTTGTAGGTTGTACGAGATTAAAAATAAGTTTTTGAAGAATAAAGTGGTAACGTGCTAACCTGCTTTTTTAGCTACTAAGTAAGACTTATTGTTACTACTAATTTCAAAATGTTCTTTTTTTCCCCCTTACCTTTGTGCCAGTTTCATCCTATTAAGTGGATTTCACAACAATCATATGTCCAACCTGGAATACTGGTTTTACCGGGAGAGTACTTCACATAGCAAACATTCTGTCACACAAAGCGTCACTCTCTCAGTTTCTCCTGAACAGTTCCCTTCAGGAGCTCAGTTATACATACTTGATCTTGTTTTCTTGTAGTCTTTTTCTTTAGCCATCAACTTGAGCAGATTCATTAAAAGGCTATCACACTGCTCCCAAGCTGATTTCCTAGTGGATTTAATTTTTGGTGTCTTATCTGCTCGTTTTATTTTCTCATTTTTGGAAAAGAAAATGTCTCACTCAGACAGTCTGAACTTGGACAGATATGCCAATTTGGACAAATCTCGCCAGTCAACCAGTCGAAGCCAGAGCAGGCAGAGGACCAAGGATGGAGAGGTCTTGTGTGACTTCTGCACTACGAGGAAGCAAAAAGCCGAGAAGTCCTGTCTGGTTTGTCTGGCATCGTATTGTGGGGAACATGTGCAGTCACACTATGACTATCCCACCCTGATGAAGCACAAACTAGTCAAAGCGACTGGTCAGATGAGAGAGAAGGTTTGTGCCCAGCACGACAAACTGCTGGAGGCCTTTTGTCGCACTGATCAGACATCAGTCTGTGTCTTGTGCATGATGGATGAACACAAACACCATGACATCGTCCCGGCTGGAACTGAGAGGACTGAGAAACAAGTGAGCATTGAACAGAACTCAATCTGCACTTTGAACTCAGAAATATGTGTGTTGATATTAGCCTTAGAGTATTTCATTGCATTTTTGTAGAAGCAACTTGGTACCACTCTGCACAAGTCTCAACAAAGGATTGATCAAAGAATTAAAAAGTGGAAGGATCTAAGACAAGCAGTTGAATCAGTGAAAGTAAGTAAAACACATTCCAGTTAGTGCAGAAGGGTTTTCTGTTCTGGAATGTAATTCTTTTCTAATCATTCACATGTATCTCAACAGCACTCTGCTCAAACAGTTCTTGAGGAAAATGAGCGGATCTTCACTGAGCTCCTGAGTTCTATAGAAAGGAAGTACAGCGAAGTCAAAGAGATGGTCCTCTCCCATGAAAGAACCACCGTGAACCAGGGGGAGATACTCCTGGACCGCTTGGAGGAGGAGATAACTCTGCTGAGGAAGAGACACAACAACCTGGAGAAGCTCTCCCGCACTGATGATCACATTCACTTTCTGCAGGTGAGGATGATCTGCTCAATGTAGCACTATGACTTTTGAGCTCAGAGTGGTCTATATGCTCATTTATGGGGACGTTTTTATGTTTATCAGAGCTGGCAGTCTCTATCTGGCCCCTCCGGGTATGAAGACCTAAACAACATCAATGTTGTTCCCAATTATTCCTTCGATCCTGCCAAGAGAGCCATTGCAGCATTGAAATTGCAAGTGGAAGAAGTCAGCAAGACAGAAATTATGAAAATCTCTGGAGCGGGTAAACATATCTGTCTATTTTTCTCACAAAATACACCAAAACTAAGCAGTTTGATGAATCCCTTGTTTTTTTCTTCTTAATTTTCACAGTGAAGGAAGTGTACATCACGGAAGACGCAAAGGAAGTTGAATTAAAGTCAAGAAGAGAATCAATTGTGAGCGTTGATGCAAGGATTGTAGAAGAACCAAGGACAAGAGAAGATTTCTTGAAATGTAAGTAGCACGATATTCTGGTAACAAAACTATACATTTTGTCTGACCTGGTCTCATTGTTAATAACTACACCTTCACTTGACAAAAGGGTGAGTCCACAAAGTAAAATGACTGAAACTTCAATAAAAGTATTCAGCTTGCTCAACCGGTTTATCCGTCGGTTAAAAGTCTTACTTGCAATTCAGATTTAGTGAAGCAAACACAGGTGCAACTGCTTTTGTTACACCATCATGTAAACATACATCATACCACACCCAGTTACACTCTAGTGCTCGATCATGATAAATCTGATAAGAAATTTTAAAAACCACCCTCAATGACCCAAATTATTATTTTTTTCCATTTCAGATTCTCACCAGTTGACTCTGGATGTCAACACAGTCCACCGAAACCTTCACCTCTCAGAAGGAAACAAAACAGTAACAATGAAGAGTGAACCTAAACACTACCCTGATCACCCAGACCGATTTGACCACTGGCAACAGGTGGGGATTTACTACTTGAATCATGTTTTATTTCATTGTTATTCTTTATGTTGCTTTAGGTTTTTGATCACGTTGGTCTTCTTATGTGCTTAGGTGTTGGGCAGAGAAAGTGTGTATGGATCTCGTTGTTACTGGGAAGTGGACTGGCAAGGAACAGAGATAGACTTGGCTGTTACCTACAAGGGAATCCGGAGAAAAGGAAACGGCAATGATTGCAGCCTCGGCTGGAATGAAAAGTCATGGAGTTTGTACTGCTCTGAGTCCAAGTTCACCTTTGTGCACAACAACAGAAGCAAAGACCTCTCTGCCCCAGTGTCATCTCGCATCGGTGTCTACTTGGACCACGGGAAGGGAATACTTGCATATTACAGCGTCTCTGATGGCATGCGTCTTCTGCACAAAATTCAGACTTCATTTGTGGAGCCTCTGTACCCTGCTTTTAGCGTGTGGGGCTTTGGGTCTTCTATAAGGCTGTAGGAGAAGAGCCATGGGATCAGATCTTTTGAATCACAGACTATTAATATTCTCAATATTTATGGGAAAGATGAGATAGATTGTATTTTGGGTTCTATTTTGTTTGTTATTAAATAACTGACAGTTTTAGAAGAGATTTCAAAGATATAACTAATTGTTAAATTGCAACCATGCAGCACCACAGTAATATATTTCACACATTTCTCTCTGTGAGTTGCTTGAGTTTTCTTTAATGTCTCTCAGATAATTTTTTCTTTTTTTTCTTAACAGCATTTATTGTACTTAAAAATCTTTCAAGTCGTTGCAAATACATAAGTCATCACATTCTAATTATTTTTGCACTTTTTTGGGATTGTTTAAGGTTATTAAAAACCTATTAACTAAGAAATTGACACTAGTCATCCTATCATGGTAATAAACGGAACATTGTATCTAGACCTATTGTATATTTACATTGTATTATGTTATTAATTTGAAATAAAAATATTTAAAAAAATGCCTTTTTTTCTCACTGTCTGACATCAAATCATAATGAACTTTATCTCTTTTAGGACAGTTAAATTTCTATTATTTCTATTTGCAAAATGCCAAAAAAATTAAGAAAGCATTTTTCTAATATTTTCTTAAAATTTTGAAGTTTACGTGTAGTTCCTTATTATTAATGGAATTTCCTTTCCTAGTGTATGGTCAGCGATCTGAGTATCATCTCACAAGGCTCCCAATTTTGGCCCTTTTCTGCTAAGAATCGATGTATCTGAATCAAGTTTGAAGAAATAATCACACACATATTTTCAACTGTGCTCACAAATTTTCCATGGGATGAAATTTAAGATTTTGTGATGACTGCTTCAAAACATTAACTTTGTTGTTCTCAAAAAACATTTGAACAAATTAGGCTGTATGTTGAGGTAATTTTCTAATTGGATGAGCCATTTGTTTCTGAGCTTTACATTCTGACTGGTGTTTTGAATTGTTGCTTCAATATTTACACTCAATATTCATCCTCCTCACAAAATGTATTACTGGGAGTTTGCAAAGCAACCTTAATAAACTGAATACATTCTGGAAAGAACTGAGATGTAGTCTACTTAGCTATTTGAAATGTACCTTTTTAAGTCCCGTTAAGCTTCATTTGAAGAAAGACATTTTTCACAAAGCCAATAATAGTACACCATTAATGCAGTCTGGTATGTGATAAAGCCTGGGGCTTGTTTAGACCCGGTATTAACCCTTGTTGAACGTTGACGCCCCGTCCAAAAATCCACCGTGAGGGATTATATCTTGGTTACTGGCTTTGCAAGTCATGCAAAGAAAAAAAAAAAAACACAGCCACATCTCTCAGTGGATTGTTACATTTCGAGCTGATATTGCAACCGACAACTCAGACATCTCTGAGTAACTGCTGGATTGGAAATTCATCTAAATAGATGCCAAAAAATTGTTTCCTAGACACATTTCAAAATGCATGGTAAGCTATTAGTTCCCAGTCAAATAAAGCAACACAATTCTGAACACTAAATAATAAACAATTTGATGGATAACATTTAAGAATTCTTCATATCAGTGATCTCATTTTGCTAAAAGGACGATTAAAAAACACCCAAAACAAGAATCGCAGATAATGGAACATCCATGTTGACCTAACATGGATATTCATGGAGTATCAGAATAGAGGAGGTGAACACAAATAATCGCTATCAGTTTTTCATTTGTAAAAAACAAACAAAAGAATAACATTACCATCCACCATGTGACACTGATCACAACAATCCTTGCAGAAAACCTTATATGTCGTGATTTTTAGAACGCTAACAGTGAGTCGAAACTCTTGCTTTCATAGCGGTGATGACTCACATAATCAAAATAACTTGATTGGCCGCATTTAACTTCCAAGTTCCGTCTTGAATCTTGTTGAAGTTACAAAATAATACTTTTTATTCCTCATAGAGGCTTTCCATGTGGGTGTCGTTATGTACACCAGGGGCCAGTATTAGCTCTAAGTTCAGCAAAATGGCTTCGAAAATCCCATTTTCAAACTTTTCACCTCTTCCTTTCGCTAATAAAAGAAGAAACATTTCATGAGCATGATTTTTCATATTTACAACAGTTGTTTTTGTTTGATCAATTTGAGACTTTCGCGTACACACCTTTGAAGACGTGTTTGGCGGGTAGGGTTTTTGCTACACTGCACATTTATTTGCCTTTCATTGTACTCAGAATAGAAAATGATTGGTAGAGTGGTCTTTGTTACGGTGGAATGAAGTCTTTAGCCGTCAACGAGTCGGGCCACGCCCACTCTAACGTAACTTTGGGTGGGCGGAGTCAAACAGCTGGATCTTCTGGGATGTCTTCGGGTCTCGTGGCAGCATTTCTGTGAGGGCGAGCAGTACGCCACGCACTTAAAAGCGAAACGGTCAATCTCTGCTCAGGAGAAACACACGGTGCAAAGAGATTTTTAAAGTAACGCGGCACCTTTTGGCATTTTTCTGAAGGGGACAAGGAGAACACGTCGACGGTCTCAAAGTTTCCACAAAACCTCCTGCAAAACTCGCTGGTCCTCGGAGGCTGAAGGTGAGTAATCAGCCACATAGTTTGCTGTGATAAATTAAAGAAAAATGCACATACCTAATATTTATTACTTTGTTGCGCTCCGCAAAAAAAAAAAAAAAAAAAAAAAAGTAAAAAAAAAAGAAAAAAAAATCGGATAAAGAAGGTAACATAGTTCCACAAACTGAACGATTTTTGCGCGTGATTGAATCACATTTCACCCAACAGAGAAGATTAGTTTAATTTGTATTGCTGATTAGTGCGTGATAAGTAACTAAATAATACTGACCTAACTCGCTGCCTGTCCCCTTTCTCTGTCTCATTCACCAGCTAAAAAAGGACACATCTGTCCCATCTGCCAACCTCCATCTTTAGGAAAATGAATAAGTCTGTGATCATGCAGAGCCCAGTCACCTGGAGGTAAATGTTTGTCTGCTACCTGAGAGGATATTCCTGGGCTGGTCGAAGAGGACGGAGAGGAAAGGGATTTTTCAAGGTGGTCCAAAATGTCTCTGTGGATGATACTGCCTGTCAGTCTCCCAGTACTGAGCATCACTGGGATATGGGTTGTGTAAGTTAAAAACATTTTTGTATTGTACTACAGGCTTTTTTATGGGTTTGTTGTTGGAAGGGTAGCCAAAAATACCAACAACATTTTATGTCTGTTTTCTAGCATTATCATAGCAAACTTCAGTAAGAGACCTAAAAAAGTGCTTTATGTAGCCCTCTGAACTTTAACTCTAAACAAATCATCTTATATGATGTTCTCTGCTTGTATCTTTTTTTTTAAATTAAGAATAGATTTTTTTTGAGTTAGGGAACAGTTTGAGAAATGAAATAAATCAAGTTTCAAGTTTGCCAAACTATTAAATGTCAGTTGTGTTTGACACAAGTTGCAAAGTTGTGTGAGCTGATAAAAGTCTGTTTTAAAATGCTATTTGGTCTTTTTATGTAGGGAAATGATGTTAAAATCATGTTTGGAATTTTACAGTAAAAAATATGATCTATTATTTTATATATATATGTATGTATATGTGTGTGTGTAGATGTATGATAATCACTCCACTCTATCCCCGTTCTCAAAGTCGTTTTTACCATTGACTCAGCTACAGCTACAAACAAAAAAATTAAATAAAATGTTATAAATTTCTTTTATAACTTTTTAGTAAAATTTCTTTAGATTTTTTTTAGATGAAGGAGCCATAACTTTGTTTGTTTTGAAAGTTTTAAAATAAAACATAAAACTTTTTCAAAATGGATAACAAAAAACCCGTGCTGAACTTAGATTTTGTTCTTTAAATTTTCCTTTACATTTGAAAAGTTTCTTAGTTCTTTGTCCTAACCCTTAGAAACGTAGGGTTAAGGACAGAGCAACGAGCAAGTGATGAAATGGCATTCAGCCTTAGTAGTAGATTTTAAGTGCTTTATGTGTAAAATAACATATGTTTTGTCATTTTTTAAATAGTGTAATATTTGTGTAAAAAGCTGATAAGAGCTGGTTAATTTGCCAGGCTATCTACTATGGCCAACTGTAGTTTTAAAACAGGTAGGGAAAGCTCTGCTATCCCTCTTACAGCCAGCTTACTGCCGGTGTGCAGCAACATTTGGATAGAGGTGTTACTTTACTCTATGCTCTAATCACAGAGCAGATCAGGAGAAGAAATCTCCGGGCATTTTGACTCTTTCCTTGTCCTCGCTTTAAAATGACTTGATGTTCCGTGGGAACAACATGACGGGCCAATTTTTGCAGGTTTGAAACCGGATGTTTTTAGAATCTTGGGATATCTAAAAACCATTAACACGCTCGTATTAATCCAAAATGCATAAAAAACAAAACAAAAGATAAATGTGTTGTAAATGCCGAACAAAGACATTTTTCTACCTTAGTTTCTTTAAGCAGAGCCACTCTGCATATTTACCCTGAATTCCTCGCAGCCATGGCAATTGGCACGTGGATTAAGACTCTCCACGAAGAATCTGGAATTTTCACCTCTCTTATAAAGTCCAACATGAAGCTTTGCCGCACAGCTTATTAATCTTCAGTACAGTGTTTGAGCAGAAGTGCAACCCAAAGGGCATAAAGAATGAGCATGCCTCCTGATTATACTCCGGCTGGCATCTCTTCTCTTGGGCCTGTCATTTGATTGTGAGGAGGAATGTAAACCTCCAAGGAGAGAAGGAGACAGATGGTGCAACTCTGGGTTGTTGTTGTCCTGTAGCCAAGCTCTGTGTTGCATCAGTGATGAGCAGCCTGATTGCAGCCCAAAGCTGAAACTATGCACGGTTGTTTACGTTTGTGAACGCAGCTGTTTGTCCAATCAGGAGTGCGCATCTGAAAAAATATTGTTGCCTAAAGAGAGCTTTAAAAAGATACAGGTAATAATCAGTAGCTTTGGCTTTTTGTTTTTCAGGCAGAAAACTGACTCACAGTAAACTTCAGTGCCAACACTGCCATGGATTGTTTGTCCAGACTTTTCCATTAACTCAACAAGTGTGCCATGTTTCTAAGAGAAGTCTCCAGGCTTTTTCCAGAGTAGTGGAATGTTGAAAGATGTAAAATGTTGCATAACTCCCTGATTCTTTGTGCAAGTGAGGTAAATTCTAGAAAATAGTTTAATAGAGCCTGGATAGAGTTTTCTCAGCATCTGGTGACCACGCAGAGAGTATAAAACTTCTATGTCTGCTTTTGCCCACCAGAAACAATTGACTAAGCTTCCTCTGTTGACTTTTTATGGGTTAGTTTAAAATGGCAGCATGACTTCATTGTATCCAAAGGCTTTTTTTTGTAATTGTTTATCAGGACATAGTTTACTTTAATTTTAAAAAGAGTGTCGTTACATCTAGCTTGGCTTTACTGAAGTTGCATTGTAAGTACACCTGTTGTGTTTTCCTCACACCCTTTTCGTGGGGTTATTTTTGGTTATTTTTGCACTGCTACTGGGAATTTTCACTGCACAAACCAGATTTTCCACAGAAGTTTTGCTCATGTTCCTAGTTTAGTCCTGACTTAGGAAAAAAAAGCAACTTTTTTATGTTACTCACAGGCATGCAATTACAGCATACAGCTGTGCTGTGCTTTGATAGAGGGCTAATTATATAAACAAACCTACTATTACTTAGCCTCCTCCAAACACATAATGCTCTGGTTTATTTCAAACACTTAAATCAGACTCTATTTAGACTTCTAGAGCTGCAGGGATGCTGTTTTAGCTTTCAAAGCTGAATAATATTCTCTCTCTAAAGAAAACAAAATATTCAATGACTTGGCTTCTAGAGCTATGTGATTCTGTATATTCGTAAGACCTTGCAGGTATTCACCATTTTTATTTATGGAGGAAATAATTGTTTCTGACGTCAACATCCTACTACAAATTTGTAGTGAAGTGTCAAAGTATTAACACATATTTCGTTGTGTTGCAACTACAGACTTCTGTGTATTTTTAATTGAGTTTAGCCTGACATACCAACGCAAAGTAGTGCATGCCCAGTTTTCCAGCAATCATACAAATGCAAATTAGATTTTTGGCATGCAAGTATATTAACCCCCTTCATGGTGACACCTCTAAATAAAGCTTGATGCTATCAATTACTTTCAAACGTCACCTAATTAGTAAATGGTATGTGGATGTAATTTAATCTCATTATAAATCTGACTGTTCTGTGAAGACTTCAGAGTCTTGTTGGAGAACATGAGTGAAGAAAACAGCATCATGAAATTCAAGAAAAAAAACAGACAGCCCCACTTGTGGAGAAGTTCATAGCAGGTTGGATTATAAAACAATATTCCCAGCCTTTAATGTCCCATGGAGCGTTGTTGAATGGAAATGGAAAGAGTATGTCAGTGTGTGAATGAATTAATGTAGTGTGAAGCGCTTTGGGGTCCTCTAGACTTGATAAAGCATTGTACAAGTACAGGCCATTTACCATTTATGTCACAACTGCAAGTAAAATTATATGTCGCAACATATAATTGTCCACATAAGCTGAAAGATTGGGCAATGAAAACATTTATTAGAGAAGTAGCCAATAGGCCAAATCTATTAACAGGACAGCATTTAGTCATGCAGTGTAAAAATCCTTCTGGAAGTTTAAGAAGAAGCTTTTCTTTAGCAGCGACATGGCAGCTGATCAGAGTGGATGGAAAGAAGGATGATGATAAACACAAATACTCTACTACTTTTGTGTTGGTTTATTTCATAATACCTCAGTAAAGTGTCATAATGTGTGCTAATTCACGTAGTTTATTTTCAGCTGGCCAACTTGCATTCAGTCAGTTCTAGTTGTGTCTTTTCCATATCACACCTACTGTCTCTTCATATTTGTGAGCGTAAGCCAGGTAAACAATAATGGAAAATCTCTTACACCAGCTTGTTCAGTTCAGTTTATTTTTAGAAATGGGACAAAAATGCTGCTTATGAATTTCCCATAAATATGAGATTATAGCTATGGGGGAAATTTCCCCTATATAGCTATTCTCTCTTGTTCCATAGGAAAGTTGGCACTAAAAGACACGCAAACAGGAAAAAAATCAAGCAAATGCAATACTCTTAATTTAAGTGTGTAAAAGACAAAACCTTAATAATACATGTTTAAATGTAGTCCTGTTGACATCCAGTTTTTAAGATGTTTTTGGAGAGAAGTGTGGGAGTTCCTGAATGATTTTATTCAGAACTGCATTCCAAGCATGAAATGGACGAAAAGACCATCAGAGGGTTTCCTGAATGGTATACGGTCACCCCAGAGTTCGCCCTCATTCCTTTTACTGGGATTCTTGTGAATAAATTGTTGAAGTGACACGTAACCACAAAATAAACAAAGACAGAGTCATATTTTACAATGTTTTCCCAACTTAATTGTTAATGTTTTTAGTGCATCTGACAGCAATAGTGTGATTTAAGCTTTTAGTCACTTTTGATGCTTGTTTCTAAACTGTGTCAATTGGTTTTAAAATGTGTTTTATTTATTTTTTTTACCAGCTTCTTATACAGTATGTCTTATTGGGTGTAATCATGGCATTAAAACTTGCTAAAGATTTGTGCATCTAAAATAACAGTATTTGAATTCTTGTACTATTTCTCCTTTTTTGTCTTGAATAAAAGTACTACAATCACTGTCAGTATTTACCTTTTTTGAGAAGTGCGTACATGCAGTTTTGGATATAGGTTGCAAGTGAGTCCACTGGCTGTCAATGTTCTTTATTTCAATAAACTAGATTGAGGATGATGATAGTAACAAACTCAAATTTAAACTGATTTTTAGATTGCAGAATTATTTTAACCCAGGAATGTTTTTCACACGGCCATTTCGGGCTATGTTGAGTGCATGTTTGCGACAAACTGTCTCTGTCTTTTTTAACAACGGCTTCATGAACATGATACCATCAACCGCTGAAAACATTCCTAATTGGTGCTTAAACTCTTGCTGACCTACGTCTGCGTTCACAAATCAGGACAGATGTTCACCATCTCAGAATAGCCCACCATTTTTAACCCTGCATGTCGGTGTGCGTGAATGAGAAGTGTGTAATATGACAAACTGACAGTTGCATTTCCTTCCCGTTTGTCCGTTTTTCCCCTCCTGGGAGGCCCGGTGTAGAAAAAAGACTAACTGATCGAATATAGATGGATATGGTTGTTCTAGTTGGAGTTGAGTCACGTGGTTTAGGGGAACATAATCATCTCAGGATTCATACTTTCCCACCGCTCCTTTTGATATGAAGTAATTCCCCTTATTATCTGTTATACAGACATGTGTAGATCTTTCCTCATTAGCCTTTTCATAAGAATGGACATGCACAAACAGAACAGATGTGTGTGTGTTTGTGCTGGCAAAATATTCTATGGTCTGATATGAAACCTCAGAGAAAACTTTATCACAAGGTGCCATTAACTTCTGCCTTGAACATGATCTGGATTGTTGTATTCATAGGTGCTCAGTAAGCATTATCAGATATAGTTAAAAAAAAAAGTTTCAGTTATTGGTTTTATTTAAAGTAAAAACAAATTGTTGATAATGATATGAGTAAGCTTGACATTTACACCCCAATGGTCACTTTATTAGGTACACCTTGCTATTGGTTTGTCCTATTTGTGTTCAGAGCTGCTTTAGCATCTAGCTGGATGGATTTGACATAAGAGTTTGGTCAAAAGTTGCTGCAGATTTGTTGACTGCATATCTGGTTGTAAATCATGGATGCCTTTGTGTGTCATCAAACCGGCCTTTCCCAGCCAGCACACCTAGGTGGGCCCCATATGAGGGCCCCATAAAAGAGGGCAGACCATATGGGTCCCAAATGGGTTTGTCCGCGGTTTCCATGGTGGCCCCACATGGGTTTGCCCATGTAGGGTCGCAGCCTACATGGGCCCTACATTGGCCCTACATGGGTAATCCCATGTAGGGCCACCGCCATGTTTGGGTTTGGCTATTTTCTTTTTCTCTGACTGTTCTGTGAGTCACTTCCTTTTCCAAAGTCACTTATGTTTCACTTTCTACCTCATTCTGATTCTGGTACTGAACTTCTGAAGGTCATCTTGACCCTGTTTAGATGCCTCACTGAATTGGATTGCTGAAATTGGATTGTCTTGATTTACTATTTGCTTAAGCAAGCAGTTGAGCGGGTGTGTCTCTTAAAGCGGCCTGTGAATGTATGTTCATTGTTTTAATGCCAGGGTCCAAATTGTTTTGTTTTATAATAAACCACATATTTTGTCATGACCGTACTTTAAATCAGCGATCAATGACCACTGCAGAATGCACTTGATTCACTTATGTGTAAAACCTTATAAACTAATTTTAGAGAGTTAAACTTTTTTAGTGGTCACACTAGAGGCAACTTAGGCTTTGACTTAATCACTGTAATCATTGTGATTTAGTTTAAAATGTAGCTACTAATTTTTGAACCTGTGGTCATTGAACCCTCAGTGGATGAAGCTGGTCAGTGACCTGTCAAAAACAAACAACAGAACTGATAATGACTGCTAGTCATTCCGGTTTTCCTGAAACTAACCAGTATTTTCACTCCTTGAACCTTTTAGTTCCGGATAACGATAAGAGATTATAAGAGTATCGGGTCGCCTGGTCTCACAGGCTGACCCGATGACAGTCAACGTAATGTCAGAATGGCAGAACTTTATTCTAATTTGTGTCTTTTTAGGTACTGATGTAAAAAAAATCAGCATTAGGGAAAAAGCGACTAATTTAAAGGCAAATATCAGAAATTAAAAGGCTTAAGTTTAGTTTTAGAAATGGCTAATAAAATGTTTATAATGTTTATAATCTGGCCCCCAGAAAGTTAAAGTGTATTTTTTTCGGTCAAGCTTTGATGTTCTTTAGCTGATCTTATGTCTACACACTACCTAGTCTGTCCGTTTCATGTCACTTCCTTCATGATCAATGCTAAATACATCAGTAGATGCCTTTGTCATCAGTGTTGGTACTTGTTTCAGGTTCGTGTCTTTTCATCATTTTGTTTACTCAATCCCTTAGAAATTAACATTTTTGGATGGCAGTGCAACTGATGACTTTATGAATTATGTTCCTCCCACTCTGGTTAATCACGCTGTGTCTGTTTCAGATATGCCATGGCCCTTTACAACCAGCACGTCTGTCCTGTGGATAACTGGTATGCTGCTTCTTCTTTGCTGTGTTTTGCTTCATCATAATTCTGTTGATCCCACATACCCACTGCTTACCAGTGGGTACATGGTAAGCAGTGGGTACAAAAGTAAAACAGTAATGTTTTATTTTTGTTTACTAAGAACAAGATAGACTATTTGTAAGAACAAATAGTCCTCAGGGACTGTTTGTTCTTACAAAATGACTTCTCTACCAAGCCATTGTTGTGAGGATAACATTGATTAAAAGAAAGGTATCTTTATTTTTGAGGATGGGATTTTCATTGCAAGATAACCTTGAACAACACTGTCTAAAAATTGTATTTTTGTTTGGGTTTTTTTGGAGAAATTTTAAACAAATGTTTAGATTTTAATCTATTTGCTTTTATTTAAATAATTTCAGCAATTATTTCTGCTGCTGAAATTTGACTGATTCACTCATCTCAGCTATTATTTACATTTGATGGCCTCTGGAATTGGAAATGGGCTGAAACTTTGACCCCATATAGAAATGTCTATGGGTTAAAGGATCCAGTTGCTTGTATAAGTTTGATGCAGAACAACAAAAGTTAAGAAGTGTGACCCATGTGAGCCCCAGATGTTTTAAGAAATTTGATCCAGTTGTCTTTCTACCCTCTGGGGACCCTGCTTACAGTGCCCCACATGGTTTTACCATGACTTCAATGTAGTCAACACAGGCAGGCCCCATTATTATGAACCCAGGCCCACTTGGTGCCCACTGAGTATGAGCCGGATCTATTTGGGACCCACAAGCCCATGAGATAAATCGCTTCATTCATCATTGTTCCATTCTTGGCACGAGTGATATCCAAAGAGCATTGAGTTTAATGAATGTTAAATGATTTCTGTTGCAGGTTGTACAACCAGTCCTGTGAAGAGGACCTGAATTTGCAGAGTGGTCCGTCATTTTGCTGCACATTAGATAATGTACCTCTCATCAGGTGAGTGAGATTCCCGCCATGTGCGGCGGACCCCTGCGGCTCCCATGTCTCTTTTGGTTGTGCTGATTAAAAACAGGAACACCGTCCCATTGTCTCGCTCGGCTCCTGTCTGCACACTGTTTATAAAAAAGAAAAACGATTGAGAGTCCGTTGTCCTGTATGCGTTCTGAAAATAACTCATGGCAGAAATATCCTGCCTGCCACCGTGGCACTTCAGAGGAACACTTAAGCTATGTAAACACGCATGCATGCAAAACCTGCTTTTTTGGGGAGGAAATCAAGTCACTCCTGTTCCTGTTTAACTGTTATACTCTGGAGATTTAGCTACAACAGTCGGATAAACAATCCTTATGTAAAATGTAATGCCTCAAAGTGGGCAGTATGAACTCACCAAACTATTTTTTTATGTAAAAAATCAAACTAGCGCTGAAGGATTAGGAAGGGGACTTTTTCCTCCGTAGTCATACTAAATTGTACGTTCCACAACATGTGAGTGGCTTAATGCAGCAGGAACATTTACAGAAACAGACAGGAGCCGAGTGTCCCCTGGCTTCCCAATAGCTCAAACATTTCCCATTCCTAGAAAATAGGCGAGGTATGCAGTGGGTGAGAAGCCAAACACTTCACTACGGGATGTGAGGGATCAAGCTTCAGTCTGACTATCAACAAGCACAAACGCAGCTCAGCAGCATATTTTATTTCACAGAGTGGTGTAAATGGTGACGCTGTTGCTGAAGAGTGTGGAAACTGATTCAAATTAATTCTCTGAATTATTTTATGCACTTTTTCTTGCAGTAAATGCGGGACTCTTCCACCAGAGAGCTGCTTTTTCAGCCTAATCTGCAGCACCGGATCCTTCATGGGTAAGGAATATGGACACTAACAACACACACCTCCATCCTCCTTATTGTACAACATGAACCACCAAACCAACAGTGCTTTGCAAAGGACTGAAACTCCTCAAACGTTTACACATTTTGTCATGGTACAATCACAAGCTAAATGTATTTTGTTTAGATTTTATGTGACCAACCAACAACAGCAAACAAGTAATTTGTGTTTGGGAATTGAAAGGAAAACAATACATGGCTTTCAATATTTCCTTTGTGAAAATATGTCAGTACGGTAAGATTTTTGTCCTCTCTTCTTTGCAAAATAGCTGAAACTCAGTCAGGTTGGAAGAATTGTGTCTGTTACCATCTGTTTACAAGTTTGCACTTTGACTGGGCCGGTCCAATATGCTTTGATCTGACAAGCATGATTCTCCCACCACCTTGTTTTACCGTATTAATGATGTTTTTAGTGTAAAATGCTGTTGTGGTTTACCTCCATTGATGTTTTCTATGAGAACCGAACAGACCAATTGTCCTCTCATCAGACCAAAACTTCTGCAAAACCTTCCCAACATCTTGCCATCTTGCTGTGTTCTTTGCATGACTTATAGTTAACTCAACCACAAACAGCAAATTGGTGGAGTGAATAAATAATAGGTTCTACCCCCTAAGTTGTTTTTCCCAGCTTGTAGGTTTAGGTGGAAGATAATGTCTTGGGACGTTTTGTTGCAAAAACATGCTATGGCATGTTTACATTTACAGACCACTAATTTAGCAAAGCTATAGAAAATGCTTATAGTTTAGGATATTGTTTCATAGCCTAGCCCAGCTTTAAAGTTCTTCACTACTTTTTTCCAAATCTGTCTGCTATGTATCTTGGTCTTCATGAAGACATTATTATGGAGACTTGCATAAAATGACATTGTCTAGAATATGAGGAGAAACCTGTTGTGAATCTGAACAAAGCAGAAATGAAAGCATGTTTTAGTTTCAGAGTAGTTGTAATGGAGAAATATACACTTGTCCACATCCAGAAGGGACAGTGTGTATTTCAGGAGGCACAAGGAAAACAGACGTGATATAACAGAAGAGACAGAGCTCCCATGTGCTGCTCTGCATGTCTTCTGTTAGTCTACACGTGCTGTTGCCCGGTGCTCGCTGGTGGTTCTGACTCCCCTGATCTAGTTAATGTTTCCCAGCTGTGGACTGACTGTGTGTGAGTGTGTGTTCGCACACACATTGGTATAAAAAGCTTGGTATAAAGAGCTTTTTTTTTCTGTACCTATGCCTCTGGCATTGTTAATTTCTGACTGGTTGCCTATGGACTGTAGTAAAGCTGTTTACTCCTGTCTTGTTTAGATGCAGATTATAGTTATAGGCTTCTTTGTCTTTTTAGGCAGAGACTGTATAAAATGTGGACTTTGCCAGACAGAAGGGACCAGACTGTTGCATGTTAGTGTGAAGTCTGCACAGGCAGCAGAGAAAGACCAACATGTTTGTTCGGTTTATTGGGCCAGTGCTCATCACTGCATAACATAGAGATCTTGAATGAGTGCTGGCTAATTGTACTTTGGTCATTAATAACAGAAAGATGTTGACTCATTATTCAGGGTAACATGAGAAAAACATGAGCTCCACATTCAATGGAGCTCATGGAGCTCTTAAGCAAGAACTCATCTTGCTTAAAAGTTCCCATCTTGCTTAAGTCAAGATTGTCAACAATGACGATTGTTTCTTACATAATGCGTCTGCAAAAACCTGTGAGGTCAGGTTCAATGTTGTCTCCTAAGCTTCTACCTTTAGGTGATGGTAAACTATGATAAGATAACTTCATCAGTTCCTTTTATAATTTCCCTTTTTTGAAAAAGGACCACATTGAAAAGTTTCACATGAACTGTATATGCTCTAAACGCAGTTTAGAAATGTTATGCTTTTTCTCAGCATCTAAGCTCAGTAACTGTAAAATAATAATAATAATTTAAAAACCCAAATCATGCTCTTTGTGTGAACACATATCCTTGTTATTATTTGCTTTATCTCACTTTAATAAAAGAAAGATTTTGGCAGTTTGTATAAATAAAAACAATCATTAGAAACACAGTTTTATGGTGTAATTCCTCATTTCGTAATATCTTGAATAAGTAAGTAAATTTTTTCTGGCATTAATAAAAATTATTTTGTTACACGTTAAATTCAAGATGTCTTCTCAGGTAGCCCGCCTGCACTCTGCTCCTTAACAGACGTCCAGGTCAGAGCTTAACAGCTGCAGCTCTAAAACTGCTTTGAGTCTGGAAATATTTCCAATCAACTGAATTTGCTTCTTTTGTTTCAAGCCTTCTATCACTGAGCAGCCTGATATCTACAGCCTAATACTTTACTTGTAGGGTTCATATTAACTGCCATGTAACTAAAGTTTACATATCAGTCATATAAATCATTATAATGATATAAAACAAGGTTATGAGGAAATTGTCTCTAAATATCCTCTCTTTTAAGCATCATTCTAGTTATGTTCAGTGAAACTCTTTAGTAAATATCAGAAATTAAGAAGCAGTTTCATTGATAATGCATTTATTTGTCTAATCAACATCCATCCATCCATTTTCTGTACACCCTATCCCTAGTGGGGTCGGCAGGGGTGCTGGTGCCTATGTCCAGCGAAAGTGTCTAATCAGCATACATATGAAATATAATTAGAATTGCAATGTTGATCAGATCACATGAGGATTCATAATGTGAGTAGTAATGCTAAATTTCTGTTACATATTTTCAGTTTTTCAGAAATGCACTGAACAATAAATTGGGCAAATGATCAGCCGATCAGGACACTGGTTCAAAGCTGCTGACCGGTCAGGATCTTTGTTTAGAGTCCACATATTCCTGCTTTCTGTGCATGTTACATTTTACTCCCACTGTCAAGACTCACATCTCAGGTCTTCATCAATTTGTATTTGTTTATTTAAATTTTAGAACTTCACAACAGACAAAATGTGCTACACAAAACAAGGCAGAATAAGTGAATAAGACGAAAAACAACAGCATTAAGGTCGTGCATATAGTTCAAATATGGTTCCCAAACCTTAAGGAAAAAAGGAAAAAGTCTTGTTTAGGATTAAAATTCTATATTACCTGCTGCTAGCCTTTAACAGTAAGTCCTTTGCACTAGTCCATTGCTTCAGGATATTGTGTGTCTTTCACATCTATGTTTGCAAGAAGAAATTAGTTGAAATTGAAATCTGGTTATTTATTTACTTGTACCACAAAACCAATAAAGATAATTAACATAGAAATGTATCACATTAAAACTTTTGATTACTTTGGATCAGCATGAGGTAAAAAAATATAACTTTAGCTTTTTTTTTTTGCATGTCTGTAAACTTGATGACAAAAACAAAACAAAAAAACACCTACCCAACCATATATGGGTGGTGTTGTCACAGGGAGAAGCCAATACTTTCCTAGCTGATGATTTTATATTATTGTAAATATGAGAAGAAAACCAAATCGATTTTAAGCATTCTTCTAATTTGTTATTTACCACAAAAGAGAAAAACAACTTGTATTTAATTTAAAGAATATATATATTTTAAAGCGTCCTTTTAAATTTCTTAATGCTTGAGCTTTGTTGATTTGTTTGAAGATTCTTTTTGTTTTTGCTCTTTTCGGGCAGACTCTAACAGATGCTTGGTTCCAAAATAAACAGTGTGAATATTTTTGTCTTAATGAGAAAAATAATACAAGCTCTTATGTAGACTGTTTCAAACCAGTGTGGTAGAGCTCAACATGTGCAAATATTATAAGTTTCTAGCATATTTAAACTTCTTTCCATGCAAAATGCAACCTGCAGCCTTATCAAAATACTGGACTTCCACACTAAAAATTACATGGTAATGAATTGTTACTCCAGTTACCTTCTAGTACCCGTTTCTGGATTAGATGCCTCCACCTCCAGATTATGCTGGTTACATAAACTACTGGTTTAGTCTTTACATAGACTTATGTTAATACAAGTTGTAACGTAACTCATTATGTCTGTGTAGAAATAGGCTAAGTTGGTGAGGTATGCAGCTCCACAGCAGCCTATTGTAAATAATCAGTGCTTAACTTGTTAGCCTATTGATTTATGTACTTACTTGGACGGCTGTGCCAGCTGCGATTGGCTCAGGGTCAGGATCACACGGACTCTGTGAACCATATATATTGCCTCTGAACTATTCTTCTCATTTTCTTTCCAGATTTAACCTTTCTGCCAATGTACACACATGATTTTTTTTTTAAAATACAATGCATGCTTTATTTCTTTGCCATACCTCCTGTGGTAGAAAATGCAATCGAGCGCTTGAGCTGAAATATCATCCCTATATGAGGAGGAGAATGGCATGTTAGACTGCAATTTCTGCTGAAACATACACTTAAGTGTGCATAGATCTGCAGACTTTTCTTACCGCTGTAGGGTTGTATACATTATTCTACTACCACATGTTGCAACAGGACTTTACATGTACAGTGGGGGAAAAAGTATTTAGTCAGTCACCAATTGTGCAAGTTCTCCCACTTAAAAAGATGAGAGGCCTGTAATTGACATCATAGGTAGACATCAACTATGAGAGACAAAATGAGAAAAAAAAAAAAAAAAATCAGAAAATCACATGTCTTATTTTTAAAGAATTTATTTGCAAATAAGGGTAGAAAATAAGTATTTGGTCAATAACAAAAGTTCATCTTAATACTTTGTAATATATCCTTTGTTGGCAATGACAGAGGTCAAACGGTTTCTGTAAGTCTTCAC
>CAEGAE010072052.1:0-69395 GCA_903067095.1 Girardinus metallicus
TTAGTTTTTAGTAGTGTGTGAGAGACAAAACATAGATTTTGTCCTAAACGGCCCCTCATACTGCCCCCTGGTCCGTCCCCTGGTCTGTTTCTTCCCTCCTCCCGTTCATTCTCCTCTAATCTATCCTCCACTCCAGGTGACATTTCCCGTACTCCCAAACAGGTATGGGGCAAGGTGAGAGTTCATCTATTAAACTCACTGAAGATGAATACATAAACTAAAAATTGGAGTATAAACATTTTTTATAAGTGTATTTGTGAGCCTGCCTCTTTATTATTAAATTGAATATAATTTCAGATTTTTGTATAACTTTTCTTCAGGCTAACTTAGAAAGTGAGCTATTATTGTTAATTTTCTAAACTACAAAAAAGTAGCTAGTAGAGAAGCTCATATATGAAAAATTGGACTGATATTGATATCCGATAGTAGCACCGGTGTTATGCCACATTTACCAATATTTTATTTTATCAATTTTTTTATGCGATTCCTCGATAAATCGTAAGAATAATCAATAGATTACTCGTTTACTGAAATATTGGTTTACAACAGCCCTAACTCGTTGTACATTTCAGTTGCCTCTGAAGTCATCCCCACAGCTAGTGAAGTGTTAAAACTGGATACATGAGCACGGATGACATTGTGTGAACGTCACGGGGATCCCTGTGGACCTGAACTGAAAATCCGTGATTTTACCTGTCTCCGGTCTGATAACAGGCTGCTTTTTGTTCCAGTGACCCATGATACCTCTGACCTGAATTCAGAGGAAAATCAGCACACAGCAAAGAGCTCCATCTTTCTGAGTGTGTCTGGGCGGCTGTACTCTCCAGTGTGCTTTTATTTCCACAGCCAGTGGATGTAAGAGAAATAAATTGTTCCTCTTTGGGATTTTTTTTTCACTCTCTTTCTCTCTCTCTCTCTTCGGTTAAATAAAGCTGAGATCGCTGAAGAAAAAAAAAAATCTAACTTTTTTCTTCTTTTTTGTTTTCTCTCTGGCTCATGTAACAGACCTGTCTTTCGTCTATCCTGTCGTTCCCATTTTTAATAACGAGAAACAAGAGACGGCGAGGTCTTGAGTTGACTCTCCCTCCCTCTGCATGTCCCGGCTTAACTTTCTTGCAGCGTTTCGTCTGTTTGTGCAGCGAACCTTTACCCCTGAGGCCCTGAAGCTTGTCCTCTCCTCTGTTTCCCTTCCTGGTCCTCAGCCCTTTTAATCATGGAGAGATGTTCTTTTCTTCTCTTGCGCCTTGGGCTGAGAGCAGCTTATAGCGCAGAATAAGCTTAAACTGTCTCTCACACACACTTTGTTTCCCTTCTCCCCCTTTTTTATCTTTAAAGCTACCATACCCAGGCTAAGCTGACAGGCCTGCTAAAAATGTTGGGCTTCATTGATTATTATCCCTTGATTATTTTTGTGTTGCTGACTCATTCCTCCTGTTCTGTTGCCCTCATGTGCCCCTGTAAACATTTGACCTGCATAGGTATGGAGAAATAATGATGAGTAACTGTTCCTGAAAGCACTTTTTTTTTTTTTTTTTTACTGCAAAGTGCTTTGGTGCGCATAAATCTCTCTCACCCTCTTTTTTTTATTTTTTGTAAAAACAGACTAGCATTCATCTGTAGTTTCTACTTCTGTCAGTGCTTTGAGTGACCCCTGACCTCAGTATAGTACAAACCTAGCATCGGCTTTGTGTGCACATCTGAATGGCCATTCATTAGGACTGCTTTTAGGCAGAGAGCAGACCAGGCCAGCAACCTCCCCAGCCTCCCTCCACCCCGGTTTTCTCTCTCTTTTTTTCAGTTTTTTTTGTGGATTGTGTCATTCCCCTCACATTCCTGTGTGCATTCAAGTGTGGAGAGGTTGTGTGTGAGAGAGATGGCTGAGATAGGTGGGGGTAAACCAGAGGGACAGGTACATGAGGGCGAGACGGTGGGGTGGATGGAAGGAAGATGAGTTGAAATGGTTTCACTTTCTGCAGCGGTAAGCATCAGGGGAACAAACACAGTGCATTGCAAGATTGTTAATACCTCTGCAACTTTCCACATTTTATTATGGAACAGTGATAAACTTCAATGTGATTTACTGGGATTTTTGCTCGCGGGATAGGCGATGGCAGAAAGATGCTTTGTCTTCAAAATGTTTTAGAAATAAATATCTGAAATTGTATGCCTGCTTATGTTTTTAGCATCCTGATTTAGTACTTTGTAGGTACAGCTGAAGGTCTTTTGAGGTGTTTCCAAAAGCTGAGTTTTGTTCTCGTCTGACCTCCTCTCTCCTACGAACTCTCCGTGTCACGTACATGGTTTGTGGCTCCAGATATTCTTTTGATTTTCTTTCAAAATTCACCTACCTAAATGTTTCTTTAAGGGTTTGAGCTGTGAAGCCAAAGGTTGCCTTGTCAGTGATTCTACCATCTGAACCATGGATCTCTGCAGCCCTTCCAGGGTCATCATGGGATACTTGGTTGCTTCTCTGATTGACAGGTATCAACATCTTCTTTGGTTTGCAGTTGCATCAATACTCTTAGAAAGGACTGGACAGTCCTCAGTCAATGTTCAAGGCTCTGGATATCATTTTATGACCTAACTCTGCTTTAGGCTTTTCCACAACTTTCTCCTTGAAAGTTTTGGAAACGTTTCTTTCTGTGTCTCTATGTTGGTCTTCATGATGCTATTTTTTCACCAATGTTCAAATTTCTGAGATTAAATTAAACACTGGTATACTCTGTGCTTTTGCTAGAAGACATGTGCAGGTACTTGGTTGCACTGTTATTTTGTACATGGCTTCATTCAATTTTAACTCTGTCCCAGCTGAAGAAAAAGGATTCCCACAGTATGATGCAGCCAATCCCATGTCTCTACACGAAGACAGGCTCTAGAAGACATCAATCATTGACTCTTCCTTCCACTTCAGTTATGCACTACTTTGTGTTGGTCTGACACATAACATGTCAAGGAAGTATATAGACAAAATAGGGAAATTTTCAAGGTATATTAATACTTTTGTAAGGCTCTGTATGAGTAAATATCTTTTCTGTTAGTGTTTTACTTCTTTAACATTATGAGTATTTTAACCAGCTGACCTGAATTTTTAGCATTTTTGTTCATTTTGCATCCCCTTAGAAATCACTACTTCCCATTCTTCACAGTTAAGCCCAAACATTCAGGAACTTTTGACTTTCCTCTTTGGTCAAACAGTTCGTCATCTAAATTAGTTTCAAGCCTTTGGCCAAAAAAAAAAAAAAAAAAGCATTTCTGATGAAATACTTGCCGTCCAACCTCTGATTAATTTCGTCTTCCACCAGTCTCTCTCTTTTTATATGATTGCCAGCATTGCTTTGATTCTCCCAGCTGCAGCAAGCTTGAAGATGAAAATTTAGGTTTTAGATTCCTGCGCCACTTTGACTCCTCCAGATTTTTCTCCCAGAGATGACTCACAGACAGTTTCATCAGAATGGCCCGGTATTTCCAAGCAAATCCACCAAACAGCCTCGCTAAGATTATTTTTCACTTGTGTACGCAGCGTGATTGTGCTGAAAGATGGAAGGCACACTGCTCAGCAGAGCGCTCCCGCTCTGTTTCATATTAAATCCCATCACCGAGAAAGTTGCACTCCTAGCTGCTCCCGCCGCAAGTCTGTTGACTTTGCAGGAGGTTGTGCCAGGCCAAAGTTGTAAATATGAATTGTTTCACAGCTGACCCACCTGGTCAAATAGAAGTGTTAGGACTTTAATCTTCGTTTCAGGCTGCAGTACACTTAAATGTGGAAATAGTCTGGAGTTTTTCATCATGGGCCCAGTTCATTTAATCAGCGTCAACAAAGCCCGGCTGTCCAAGCGCCTGACACTGCTGTATTCAAATACTCCAGTCTGTCACCCTCTCTTATCTGTCTATTGAAGCTCAGTTAATTAAAAAGTTTCTGGATTAACACCACTAAAAAGTTTTTAAATGGTGTGTGATATATGGAAGCCATAAGCTAATTCCCACAGTAAAAACTCCCTGATCCTTGCCAGTAAATACAACTTCAGTGGAAGAGCAACATGTGACAATGTGTTGTATTTTAAAAGGAAAAAAAACAAAACAGACTAAAATAAAGTGCAGCAAGGCTGTGTGAAAAGACCGAGCTCGCCACATGATGCTACGAAACGACCACATGATTGTGGGGGAATTTTGGACCACTCTCCTTTTTCGACGTTACTTGTGTCCCGTTTGTTTTTTTGCCTTCCCACCACAAACTGGTTGGAGGTCTGGACTTAGACTGGGGCCAGAGCTACACTTTGACCCTGTTCTGTTTCAGTGACTTCAGCTTTAACACACATGGCCTCACATTTGACTTGAGAATATTTCTTTACACAGAGGAATTTCTGGTCCACTCAAAATGGCTGCGAGATAGGCTGCAGAGCGAGCTCACATCACCAACCAGTGTTCTTTATAGCTGGAGTGAAGTCTTTGTGCTGAGAGAGGAATGTCAGAAGTTTGTATAAACTGTGAATACGGCACCTTTAAACAATTGAGGAAAGCTTGGCTGATGATGTCATGGCTTTGTAAGCTTCAAAACATCTGAATTTATTGGAGTCACACCTGTGGAAGTATTGTAGGGAAGCCCTTAAAAAGCATTACTTCCTTATGTGGCATTTCTGAAAAAGTAAAAGAATCAAGATGTCAAGAAAATGTGTATCTTCTGGTTCATCCTTTGGTTTAATTTCATCATGGGAACCATCATAACATCTAGTGGGAAGACAGATTCTGCATCTCGAAGATGAACATGTACAACTTGGGAGTGAAATGCCACTCTGAGAGGAAGAAGTCATTACTCAAAAAGCCACATGAAAAGCCAGGAAATTGTTCTTTTTTTAAAAAAGACTTGCGGTCTGGTTAAACTGTTCAGCCGTGATGACCGTTGTTACATTTAGAGGAATATGGAAGAAGCTTTTGAGGCACAGAGATGGCAGCAGCATGATGCGGGGCTGTTTAGCTTCAGGAGCGTCTGGAGCTCTTTGCAAAACAGACATCAAGTTTTTATTTGAACTGCTGAATTTAAAGAACATTTTTACACGAGTCTTTTAAAAAAAAAGGTCTTTCTTTCACTCCGGCATTTAGCAGATAGAGATGATCTTGGTAAGCCTAATTGACCTAAAACATAAAAAATCTGATTTAATTTCAACTTGAGAGAAAAAAAAAAGAGGTTGTGTGTCTTTTTATGCCGTATATAAATGTTGGGTTTCAGATGTGTTTGCTGTTAAGTTGCTGGTTATTTTAAGCGTCTACAGTCTAACGTTTCAAAAATATGTAGAAAAACCATCTATAAGAAAAAACTTTCTGAATCAAACAGTCGCTTTGGGAACATTTCAAACATGTAAGCTGTTCATTTATCATCTACTCATCTTCTACTGTAAGAAAGCATGGTTGTATGGATCTTATAATTTATTTCTACCTGCCATAGGTTCACCATAGTTATTTTAGTTTGATGAACGGTGATAATCTGTCGCTCAAACTGGGATCAGAACCACAATCAAATGAAAAAGGTTTAATGTGAAATGTTTAAGAAAAGTAGACAACTTATTAATTCATTTAAAATGATGATTATTATAAGACATTTTACCCCATATTTCATTAAAATATGTACTGTAAGTACGTAGCACGATGTGCTACGTACTTACCCATTTACCCAAGTGGTGGGTAAATGGGGATGTGTGCAGGCAGACTGCCAAATTGACTCTTAGCTGCTGTGTTTGGGGTTTTAGCGAAGCCGTGTTCCTATTATAAACTTTTCTAGAACGTTTCAAATTTAGTCTACTCCGTCCAAATGACTTTATTCCAAAAGTCTTTGCTCAGTTTACACAGATTTCTAAGTGAAAACTGAATCCTTTTTAGTTGCGTTAACTTCAACAGTAATCATGCTTATTGAAGTCTGCAAGGTTTTAGAAATAGTTTTTGTTGTTTGTGTCTTGTTCTGCTTCTTTGGAAATACCCTATTACTGTTTTCAGTAGTTGCAGTTTTTCTAGAATCATGGCAACAAAGCAACAAACAAGACGATACCACTCCTGTAAGGGTGGTTACACTTGCTAATGGTTTGCTCATCAGAAGCATTTAATGATCAGCAGCTGCAGGGCTTCATCTATCGGATTTGAAAGCAGTAGATTTGGATTTAATGACTCGGTTTAATGTGTTATAATCCCACATACCGTTGTTCATCAGAGGCTGACTCTATGGTAAACCTGGTGTTATAGATTTTTTTTTTAAAAACCATGCTGTAAAGATTAAAGCTACTCAAATATAAGAAGCAAGAAGCTTTTCTTACTTTTTCCTGTGAACTAGAAAATTATGAAATTCAATATATGCCTTAACATGGGCCAGAGGGCTGCTTTGCATTAAAATCAGATACAATTAAGTATATAAGAAAAAACCTTTGCATGGACTCGGGAGCACATACATTATGTAGATCAGTCTGAGTGAACACAGTTTGTCCAAAAATAAAAGTTAAAGCTCAGAACTACAAAAGGATCCAGGAAGGCCTCCATCCTCTGCGGAGCTGACCTCGTTTTGAAGCTGATTTATGGTTGCATTAGTGGTGTGGGTAATTTCCACATCTATATGGAGCCTCCATTAATACTGAAGGATACATTCAGGATGAACTGGCCTGCTTGCAGTCCAGACTTGTCACCCTTGCCTCATTTTTTAGCAGCAACGTCACCTAAAAGCGAACCCCCGTGTTGTCAATGAGGTGGAATTTCACGTAACACAAAACAGAAAACTGTTTCCGTTATGATGATACATGAGGTTTTTCCTGAGTTCCTGAAAACGGGGAAAAATTAAGTGGTAAACATGACTTTATGTGAACTTTCTCATGTTAATATGCCGTCAGGGTAACATTTGTTTAGCTGAGCCTCTTCGTGTTTCAGGGCGTTGATGCTTTGTGTGTTCGTTTCCACTTTATTTACTATTCTCAGCAACCCCGCTGCGATTTGCTTGCAGTTTTTTTCTCTCCATTTTTCCTAATTATTGCAAAAGTAAAATAGATTATTAGTAAACAAAACTAAAAACCAACAATTATATGTCTGTTGGCCATTATGTGCCATTTTATGTGTTTCCCATTTCATTGCATTTTAACAGTAACCTCATGACATTTCATCATAAATGGTAAGAAAAGGAAACATAGCTGTTAGATGAAAATCTGAAAAGTTTGGCATGTATTAGTAGAGCTGCCTTTCACTTCAATTATAGCTGTAGGTCTGCTCTCAAAACTAGATTTCAAAATCTCACCATATTTTTTTTTTCGTTTTTTACCATAAAATGCCTGAAGTGCAGTAAAGTTACAAGGTGAAACTCTACCTGAGTCTTCTGTAGTCTTTCACAGTTTGTCTTCCAGGATTATCCTGTACTTAGCACCATTTATATTTCCATCAATTTTGATTAGTTTCCTTGGTCCTGCTGATGAAAACCATGATTTTATTTGGTCTCAAAAACTTCTCCAATTATGCGTTTGGCAAAAAATATAAAAATAAGACAAAAGCCTGATCTTCTTCTATTAGATGCACTGAATTTTTAGGGGGTATCAGAGTAAAGGGGTATTTGACAGAAACGAGACACTTATATTTGATTTGTAAATACCTTTGAAAGCCACCTATTATTTACTGTATTTGTTTTAGTCTGCAATATAAAAACAAATTATACTGACATTGTTTTGGTTGCAATGTGATAAAAGTTTTATTTATTTAAATATGAATACTTTTGCAAGGCATTATACATTTCCATGATCAGACTTCTCTGAAGGGATCAGATGTTTGATGGATATGTCACAGTGAGAACCTGAGAATCTGAATGCGGACATTAACACCTTCAGGACGTGCAAATGGCCCGTCTAAAGGTGCCGACAGGTTCTTGCTCTGTCTTAGCTTTCAGCAGCCATCCATCTTGCCTGTGGCACTCTTTTGTTTTCCCCTCTGCAAAGCCGTGCTCCCAGCCTCGCGTCGAGAAATGAAAGAAGAGTAATCTTCCCTCTTTATATCCTTTCCATGTGAATTACCCCATATTCTGAAACTTTATCCACATGCATCAAAGGCCGCTACGCTGGCAGGGAATTAAAAGTAGGGAGAAACTATCAGATTGCTCTAAAAGAGGGAGGCGGTGAGGCATCGTGCAGGGAAGAAGGATTTGTGTGTGAAGGGGAGGAAGGTTCACACAAAGGCCATGATCAGAAGTGGCAAGCGTCTCATGTCTGAGATGTTTCTGATCAGCGTGATTGATCGCCTGTGTGAACTTGTCCAGGCAAGCTGAGATGGATGGGTTTATTCCTCCAGTGTTGTGCTCAACCTCTTAGAGAAGGCCTCACCTTTTAACTCAACTCCTCCACACTGCCGAGCTGCACCAGAATAAATCTTTACCGTCCTCTGGAGAGGACGGGGGGTGGGGGGGATGGAAATGCGTGTCCACCAAAAGCCACCTCGTCATTAGGGAAGCAGCCTCTTTCATGCTGACCACCAGGGTTTGATCTCAAGTTTGTTGAACTTTCAGAAATTTAGAGAAGCTGCTAAACAACATCAAAGGCTTGTTTTTTTTTCGTTGTACTGCAATAAAATCCGTCATTTTTTTTCCTGCCTCTTCGCTGTGTTTTCCATGATTACAGTGCTTCATATTTGTATTGTGGTCGTAGTTATTTACCTTGACTGGATGCCTCTGCTTTTCTTTACATCGTAATTACAGTTTTGGCAACCGGTCGCACTAATGTGCTGTTTTCATAGAAGTTTACAGGCCTAAAATCCAAATAAACACTCTCCACATGTGGGCCCCACTGTGCAGAGGACATATTTTGCACTTAAATGAAAAGTTGGATAAATGCATCTCCCCACACAGCAGGACAAAAGATTAAAGAGCATCTACCCCCTCCACCACCACCTCCACCTTCTTTATTTTTTCCCCTCATGTGGCCCTGCACACGATGTTTCAGCCAGTTTTTGGAGCGACAGTCCATCAGAGCTGTTGTTTATACTGTAAAAACATGACCGCTCACGTTTAGAGCTGACCCTGCGAACAAGCGCGTTTTAAAACGCTCACATTCTGGAAATCTGCAGGGCATGAAGGCTTGTTTCTGAATGTGAGTGTGCGTGTGTGTGTGCGTGTGTGTGTGCGTGTGTGTGTGTGTGATGTTTAAGTGATTGTTGCCCACTTGGAAATTTGAGGAAGGGAGCATATGGTTATGATTTAACAGCATCTGGACACAATACAACAAGCTTAAAAACAGCACAAAGTGTGTGAGTTGGTGAATGCAGCTCCGTGATCAGATATAAATAAATATAATGTTGAATATGCACCACAATATGTGACTATGTACCTGGATAAAACAGCACTGACCAGCAGGCACAGTAAAGTTCGTGTATTTTGCACCGTGAACAGAAGAATTTACACAAACACAAACCCGCAGAGGCACGAAAACTCACTCCACTGGGTTAAGAGCTCCCTCTAGCGGTCAGAAAGTGCTCCGTCCATCAGAAAACAGTCGTGTATTTTGACAGCAGCCTTTAGGTATGGTAAAGTTGCGGGGGGAAGCAGAAGGCATTAAACACATTTTCTCATATTTTTGTCAATACCGAGACTGAAAAAAAAAAAAAAAAAATCAGCAGTTTGAAGAATTGATACCGTTTTGTGGTCCATTATCGGCCCGAATAACAATCAGAAAATCTCTCTGCAGCAACCAGCTTGTTTCACGCCTACAAAAATCAGCCCGTTTTGGTGGCTGAGTGTCTTTCTCCAGCACAGCCTGTTCACACTGAGCTCTCCAAAAACTACCATGTGCAGCCTGCGCCACAGTCTGGGCGGACAGACAGTGTGACACGGCGGTGCGCAGCTCTCATCTGTAAACAGGTCAAACACATTGCAGATATCTATCCGTCCATTCGGCCCACATGAACGACGCGAAGCTGGTGTGTTCAACAATTTCAGGCTGACACGTTTAACATTTTAATTTCTATGTGTATATTTTCAATTCCAAGCAGAAATTTGTGTTTCATTCTTGGATTTCACACCGCATGCTAACTTTGGATCTTATTTTTTTTCACCTGTTCTTTTTTTTTTTTTTTTTTGGCGCCTCCTTGTGGTCAGACTGTGGCACCAACAGCGAAAAGAAAATAAACACCTGAAAAAGTTTAACAGCGTTACGGCATCTGAATCTGGAAAAAAAAAAATTAGCAATATGTCGTCTAGGAGAAAACATAGACGCAACAAAAATAAGAATTATTATTATTACTCTTTTAATAAATGATGGATTGAACAGAAATACTAAAAGCTTGGGATGATGTTTTTAGAACCTAGCTGAGCTCTGAGAGAAAAATAGTTACACAGAATTGTACTTTAGATTTTTTATTTTTAAGCGAGAACTATGTCTCATTTTGTAGCCACTACAGAATTATGTACTTTGAGTTGTTTTGTCAAATTAAATCCCAATAAAATACATTGAATTATGATATTGCAATGTGACCAAAATCCAAGAGGCATCACTACTTTTCACAGAGCTGCATGTAAAAGTGATATGTGCTCCGAGGACGGTTTGGCACTAAACAGTGAAAATCGACTCCCTCCCTATGAAAACAAAACAAAAATGCAGCAATAATGCAGCCTTCACAGATGTGCGGAGGCGCTCGTGTCATTTGCACTAATACCCCCTCTGTCAGAGGCGCTGAGGGTTTATGGGTAACGAGCCAGATGGCCCCTCTGTCCTTCACTGCACAAGACACAGAAAATTAAATTTTTGATTTGTCAAACTTAAGCTGAGCTGTTGTGTTTTTCCACAGGTCCATCTTTGCGCTACGGCTCAATGAAGCAAACTCAATATTTTTCTCTACAAACATTCCATTATCTTTGGATGGTGAAGTTTGAAAAGATACAGCCTCCTAATTTCATTTTCGGCAAGTATGCTTTTTTTGCTTGTTTTATTTCTGGAGTTTTTTTTTAATGATCTCTTGAACAAATTTACCAACTTTCTTTTTTAGAAAAGTTCAAGCTGAACATTTTTTTTCTTTTTTTTCCAAACACTACCAAAGCCTGATGTAGCGATGAGGTTCATTGTAACGTCATTTAATACTCAGCATGTGTGCAGGAGGTTGAGATGAAAGGGCTGCTATGCTGAATCGAACTCTCAACCTTATTACATGGATCTGCTGTTTATTCTGAGGCTGACAGATGGATAGGTTTTTATAAATAAGAAAATAAACACCTGAAAAAGTTTAACAGCGTTACTGCATATGCTGAAATCTAAGAACAATGCCCCCCTGACTGCATTTCCAGCGGTCACAGGTCAATATCTTCAACAATAGCCTTATGAAGGTATTTTTCCCCAAATTGCCCCAGATAAGTCTGACCTTAGAATAAAGTCTATCATCTGTCATCCTTCTTATTTTTTCATGCTTATCCAAACATGGAAAGTGCTGATTATCAAAATCCAAACTTTTTCAAACTGTGTCAAACTCCAGCACTGTTTTCACCTCTGATTTTATTGAGTTGGTAGGATAATACATAAAGTTATACCATTTTTATTGTCTGTAAGGCATCAAATTGTAACACTATTAATTATTTCCAAAGTACCGTAGTGTTAGATTACAAAATATTTTTCATTTGAGAAGATTTAGTAAGATTATGCTGATGACTTGTGCTGCTAAAACAGATGCAAGACAAAGGAAGCATTACCGAAGGAGAGGAAAACTGAGCTTGTTCTCTTGTTTCTTGGAGACTCTCATCCGAAAGGCTTCTTCAGTTCTGAACACAGTTTGAAGTAACGGGCTCATTAGTTGTGGTCGGGAAAATCACAATAAAAGTCCCACTGATGTCACTAAATGTCTGCATTTCAGAGGAAAATGCAGGATAACAAAGAACTCTTACTTTCCCACTGCCATCACACTCCACAGGCTATGAATTGGTACATATTCACAAATAATTTGCTCTATGCTATATTTGGATTGCTTCTATTTTATTTGTGCTGTTTAGTGTGTAACATGTACATAAATGTAATACTTTTACCTTGTTAATGGTATTTGTAGATAACATTTTGCCATGTTTGTAATGTTATTTCTTTATTTTTCACCTTGTTTAAGTGGCACATTGCTGAGACAGCAAAGTAAGTTTTTTATCCTAAATGGAATCGTGTTTATGCTTGTTTTCTAACTTGAACTCAAAGACTCTACTGGTGAATAAAAAAAGACAGATTAACTGGTTTATTTTGGACGGACTCGATCTATCAGTGACGTTTCATAATTGAAGAGAGCTAACTGTGTGGTTGGTGGCAATAAAACCCAAGTGAGCGATGGCTTGTTTGTGATTAAAAGAGGGAGGGAATCTCTCCATCTGCAGCGAACACACTTCCCTACCAACCAGTGAAGAACACCACCCACTCATCACTGTACAGTATGTACAGGACTGTGTTCTCCACCTATGAGTTACTATACTGCTAGACTTAAATGTGTCTATCTTTGTGCTGTTACACAACAAATGACTAAAAACAGACCAGATATCCAACAGTTACACAATGCGGACACCGGGAATGCCCACAGAAATCCAAATGTACACATTCTTTACCATCTTCTCCTCTCTCATCAAAATAATCCACCACTCAGAGCTGACAGAGACCTCTGTGCATTCACCCTGAGCCTGGCAACGTAGCTTGCGGTAATTTACAGTGGGAAGATCAGGACTGACCTGCGCCAGATGCCTCTGGGACTGTGGTCAATTGAAAGAGTGATTATAGCAGCTTAATCCCAGATGATCTCTGCCTCTAAAAGCCACTGCAGCAGAGGAAAAAATGAATGACTGCAGCTCTGAAGTGCAGAGCCTGATGGGTCGGACATGAAGGAGCAGAGACGTTTAATCAGAGAAATGATTGGACCGTCAGACTGTTAACGAGCCCAACATCAGTGCATTGATGCACTTTTATTCGTCCATGAAGTCTTGATTGTTACTTAATGGTTTATGATTGATATCTGTGTAGAATGGCAGATGATGGCAGCTTGGTGTTTTGAGAACTGAATTGTTATGAGGTAGAAGAAAGGCAATAAAAAATGTAGACATGGGGTATACATTTACTTTGACTTTTAGTTGCAATAGCATCATTTTTTACTCTGCATAACTTGTTTTTCTAAGGGGAAAAATTGAAATGAATTAAACACTATATTATCCATACTATCTGTCAGCCATACCTAACAAATATAGTGAACAGGACTTGAACTGCTATTATAATTATTCACATTTAAATTGTGACATGTAGAATCAATTTTGAGATGCTTTGTTTGTTTCATTGTATAGCACGATTAAACCATGTTATTGTCTTTTTTAAAATGATAGTAATCTGTTTTTGGCTGCCACTGGTGGCCTTTTTCCATTTATTCTGACAGTAAGTAGACAGGAAGTGGGGAAATATGCGGCAAGGGTACCGAGATTGGGACTCGAACTCGAGATAACTGTGACGAAGACGATGGCCTCCGCATCGCCTCCACCCACTACGCCCGTGACGCCCCATGCTAGGTTTTTTTAAGGTTTATAAAATTTTTGTTCTTATAATCTTTCTGAAGTCTATCAAATCTCACACTAAACAAACAGAACATCATGCTGTAATTTTACAAAAATAGAAGAATGTTGTTTAGCGATCAATGCAAACCAAAAAGATTTATCACAAATGAATCTTGAAGGTGATAAATTATTATTAATTACTTCTGACTCTGTTAGAGTTGTTCTTGATGGATTCTGAAGTGTTGTCTGATTCTGAGCTACACTCCCTCTGAAGGATGCGCGTCCAGAGGAGGAGTCATCAGGAAGGACCAATCAACCAATCGGGGCAAACGTTAAACAGCTCAGGATAAATGGATTCTACTTCTCTCTCTAAACCAGCTCTTGTAGATGACAGAAACTCCTGTTAGTTTTATCCGGGTCAGCAGTTTTTTGACCATGGTAACTCTGAAGATTGCAACTGTTTTCCCTTTGAAATATATAGATATTGTGCACCATTTCAAATATGTCATAGTTTTACACATTAATACTTAATATGGATATTTATGGTTCATTGTGGATCATCTTGAAGGTATAAGGATTTCTAAACAAATTGAGAATATCTATCGTTACAAAATTTTCTCACTAACTTTTCACATTTCATAGCAGCTTTCATATGGAATAATAATAACATGAAAAAGGTCTTTAAAGTTTTTAAAATCAGCTGCCCTCTGGAAGAAGGCTTATTTTGACTGAGTCTAAAGTTCAGCGGAGGCATTCAAAGTGATGCGGAAAAAGTGATGTGTACGTGCGTTACCATATGCCTCCCTCTTTTTGTCTGTTGTTTGTCATTATTTTTATTCTCTTTAATTTTGCTGAGCCAGATCCTTTCCTCCGAACAGGACACTTTGAAATCTGAAATTCCTTTCTGCCCTCTAGCAGTGAAAGCGTCTCACATTCTGCACTCTTTTAAAGTCTGTGTGAGGTTTGGGTTTCACGCGGGTTTCTGCTGGCCTCAAGTCCCATAACCCGGCATTTGAGAGGATGCCACGTCCACTGGCTTTGCTGGCAGCATGAAGCGTTGGCTGTGATGACACTGGCAGATTAAGTGATTGTGTATGCAAAAAAAATAAAAAAATAAGAGAGAGAGGAAAAAAATCTCAGCGTTTCATTTCTGCAGCAAAGGTCAGAGAGCCGGGCCCTCCCAGCCTCCATCTGATTTTACAGTAGCCACATAAACACAGATACACCCAGGCGCTCTTAATCTGAACAAATGTAAGCTCGCAAATCCCTTCAATGTCCCTCCTATGAGAGATAAAGAGAGAAAGATCCTGATTACGTTCCCCTTCATTTTACTCAGAAAAGCTCCTCAAATCAGCAGGAGTCGTTCTTTGTGACTGTTTGCCGCTGCCTGACACTTCAGGACTGGCTTTGGTTTATTTTGGATACAAACTCCACAAAGGAAGAATCATTGCGTTTTGACATGTTCCAAGAGCTTTAAGATCTCATTTTTTTAGCAATTTGATGCCAGACTTCCTCGGGACGGACGTTTCAGATCTCCAAGAGTCTCTCAAAAATAGTACTGCCTTGTTGTTTTCTTTTCAAACTCAGAGGTAGATGGAAGCAGGTAAAAAAGTGAGTAGAGCAGAGGCGGAAGAGCAGTTTTAATCAGTTCGACTCAGATAGCCCGGATTAACGATGTTCGCCAGCCGCGGTGCCAGCGGAGGAGGCAAAGGGGGGAAATACTCAGTGGAAGACCTCTATGGCATCAGCAAGAAGCCCAAGGCGTCCGCTTCTTCAACGAGCATCGTCGCCAAGACTGGAACCAGGAGCAGCAAGACGCAAGAGCAGAAGAGCGAGTCGGAGGCCTTAGCGTCTCAGATCCTGGAGGCAGCCCACCGGCTGGTGGAGCGACGGCGACTGGAGCTGTTCCTCAGGGAGTGTGGCCTGTCCCTGGCTGAGTGTGAGGCTGAGCGCTCGGCTATGCCATACAGGTGAGAGGGAAAAGTACTGAGACATTAATTTTGCAATGAGTGAAAATAACAACTATATTTGCAGATTTTTTTTTCTCACTCTCTTTACTGGTGACCTAGAAAGAAATGTTTGATGTGGTTTAAGAGTAGAGAGGCCACTGAGTAAATGTGGCTGAAGCCACAGTAGATTCTGGCTGTTCTGGATCGCTAATGGGACTCGTGCATGAGTCGATGTCTAATTTTGACCTCCAACGACGGCCTCATGGGGTCAATATCATCGGTGCAGAAGTTCATTGTTAATGATGCGTGCATTGGACAGCAGCAGACGGGGATTAGTTCGTTACGTGGCTCTTTCCATTTAAAGTGCTCAGATTAAATGGGACGTGAACGCCTGCAGTTCTGTCACCCTGGCATGAAAAACAAGATTAGAAGATACAGATCCACAGCAGCAGGGCATATGTTACCTCACTGGTGTGTTCTGCTTACATTGCCTTGTAAAAGTATTCACATCCTGTAAAATGTTTCCCCATTTTGTCAAGTCAGTGCAATTACATCTACAAGTCTTTTGAGGCATGTCTCTAACAATTTTGCACATGTAGAGACTGAATTGCTCATAACTCTACACTTTTCTACACTATGGTCTTGTACAGGATATTACTGTTATTGTTAATCTTGGTTTTTTTATATATATATATATATTGTTTTTAATACTTTAAGAACCTTTTGTGGGAAACCTTAAATCTGTTGCTGTTGTTACAGCTGAATTTCTCCTCTGCGGGACAATCAGGTCTGTTTCTATTCTATTCCTTTAATCTAACTCAGACGGAGAGTAGCTATTAGCATCGATGTTGCTGCAAATTTCCAATTAAATTTAAGCCCGTACTTTGACTGGGCCATTCTAACTAATAATTTCTGGATGAAGGTGTACCTCCACCTCCAGGTCTCAAGTCTTTTGCAGTATTTACCTCCATCCTCCTCCTATTACCTCTGATCAGCTTCCCTGCTCCCCAGCTGAACAAAAACCTCCCCATAGAATGATGCGGCCTCTACTATGCTTTAAATTGGGCAAAGGTAATTGGTTGCACAAGATTTCATTTCAGGATTTCAGCGTGAAGGAGGACTGAACACAAATCCGACAACATTTTTTTTTTAGCTGCATAAATCCGTTTCCTTCTGTGTCAGAATTCTGCACTGCTGTTTGTTGGACAATCGGAGAAAATCCCAATAAAGTAAAATGAGGTTTTTGATTGCGTCATGACAATTGTAATATGAAATATGACCAAAAGGAACGAGACGCTGGAGACAATCAGCTGTAACAAGCTTCCTCTGCAGGATTCAGCCTTAGAGACGATGAAGAGCTTCATCATCCTCCGGGAGCTCAGAGCAAACCTGCTGCTCCTCTGGAAGGAGTCAGCTGAGGAAGTTTAAATATCTGAGCAAGAGGCCTCCAATCCTTTGAGTTTTTGATTTAATAATATAACTCATGTCACAATATGGCAGAAACACTTGGAAACCTGTCATGTCACCTCTAGGTGGCAGTGTTAGCCATGCTTGACGACAACACCCAGGGGAACAATTAATTTTATATCTTTAATATAAGCAGTCACCCCTTCTATTTTTCATATTTGTTTTCCCTTTACTCTCAGTTTATTCAGAATGGATGAGGCATCAAATAGTATGAAAGATTCTTTTTATTTCTGTACTGAATTATTACTTGACAGAAAGGTGAGTCATTTTTAAAGAAAACCACAAGACAGATGCTGATTATTATCCTCTCTGGTAAGTAAGAGTCAATTTAGGAAACTTACAGTTTTAACCAACAGTAACAAGTCTTAATGCATCATTTCATCTTTTAAAGTTGGACATTTTCATGAATATTAAGCCTTATTTATTGTCCTTTATGACTATATGGATCAGTTAATGATCTCTAGAGTGGCTTAAAAGGTAAAATTTATTTTTGAGGCAGATCAGAAAAGCCGTACAAAATGTGGCTCATCAGGAAATTTGTCTCACACATCAGACAATTTCTATTTTTAAACAGAGGCTATCAACCCTTAAATGACAAACAGAGCTGGAGAATTTGATTGGTTCAGGTTGTATCCGCCTGCGAATGAGAAACAGCCTCACCTTTCAGGTCGGCCTTTCATCTCTCGTTGAGACTTTGAAGTTCCTGGAGAATAACAGTTAAAAAAAGAAACACCTTTGTAATGAGTACTGATGCTGAGACAGCCTGGATACATGCATTAATAATACACATTTGTCCACATTACTAAACCCTCGACCGCATGTGTCAAACTTAAGGCCCGTGGGCCAAATCTGGTCCACCACTGCTGTTTATGTGGTCCTATAAAAACATAGAACTTCAAGATAACAGTTGTGTGGTTAAATATTATTGCATCTGTCAAATCAAATCAAATCAGTTTTTACTTATACATTGCCAAATTACAGCAATTAATATATAATGGAAGTACTCATTGAATAAACATAAAGCTATACTATTTATATTTTGTGAAATATATGCATTATTTTAACAGTTTAGGTAGTTTTATGTGTACATTTTGCCACATCTGACTCTTTAGGACATTCACGATTTTGTTGTGGCTCTAAATGAAAAAGAAGTTGACACCTCTGCTGTGAGCCATGCATTTTTCTACATATAGATAATGCATATCTATGTATAAAATGTTTTTTTCACAAACTATTCGCGCATGTCAAATATATTTTTTCTCAAATGCAGATCCACAACCTTAAAGTTGACCAAAAGGGCAGAAGGAAGTCCCGATATTCCAACAATCAATCAATGAAACTTTATTTATTGAGCACTTTTCATACTTTGGGTGAAACGTTGTGAATTAATTATAATTTATTGCTATATCCTCCTGAAGTAAAACCTGTTGAAAATGGAGCCGTTGTTATTGCTGCATGAAGTGATGGAAGGAAGAAACAAAGACGAGGTCGATGTGACGATGAAGGTTCCAGGTGATTATTTGACCTTTTAACAAACACAACAATCGTTGAACCGTTTACTTTTTCTAAAACCATCATAATATGAGGTCTGTACACCTGGAAACCTGCCCATCCCAGCTTCTACATGTCCTCAAATGAGTTGATCAGTGTCCTACATCCAGCTGACTGCTCAGTGCCTCACAATCTGCTCTGGGGCTACAAACTGACTTAAAACAAGAATTCACAACATGTAGGAACAAATGAATGCAGGACTGACGTTTTTCCCCAAGGACTTTGCAACACAGCCTCGGAGGGACAACTTCCACTCCCTGGGCAGCTAATAACCCATCGGTATGAGATTAATTTGATGATACATACAGTAACACAAAGTGATATGTGAAGCTTAGACAGTTCACTTCAAATAAAGACATGCAAAGCCTTTAAAAAGTTAGCTTCTACTGCAGTAGGATAACTTCCTAGAGAAACATCATTTTGCTGTCTCCACAAAATCATTCCATGTACCACAAAAGGCCTGCAGACCTCATTTTGGACATCTTCTACCTATAGACAAGTTTACTCCAAGCCTTTAAAATGATATAGGAAAAATTGGGTCGCACAAAATATGAACTGTAGGAGTGCCAGTAGTTATGAAATGAATTGAAACCTCAGAGAAAAGAAACTTGTTAAAAACAATTAATTTTTACTTGCCTAATCAAAACAAGGGCTTGGTTTTTCTTACATTTAATAGGCGTGAGATTTTTCTACTATAACAAGATCATTAATTTGACTCCAACAGTGTTCCTGCTGTTTTGCTTTAGAGCATGGGTGTGGCAGAAAAATCAAAAACAGGGAGCCACGTGTGGAAAAACCGGGAGGAGAGCAATAAAAAAAAAGGGTAAAAACAGAATAACTAACGCCATGTCAGGTCCTTTGGGAGTGAATGTGACAGATTTTGTAGAGGGGGAGGGGCGGGACGCACGCAGTTGGGAACTATTAATTTGGCTCCAAGATGTGAAGAAAGAAGTGTTGTCACAGCAGTAGCAACACAGATTGTGATGAAAAATGTAGAGTCCACCCGGGAGGAGAGACAGAGACTGAGAGAGAGCAACACACACGGCACGCGCAGAGTTACCCACCAAACCGTCACACCGCTTCTGTGTCGTGAACATTTTGGCGCTTCTGCAAACGGAAAACAGGGGCTGATTCTGGGACTGAAGGAGAGCCGACAGGCGGGATCGACGCCTTAAAAAACCGCCTGCTGCAGCTCATTTTTTATTTTGGAGGAGGTGTGGGGGGGGGGAGAGGCCAGTATGCCGGCATTTTTTTCTCATCCGTGCACCGTGAGATTCTGCCGCCACGCAGGATCCCCCCGCAGCTGCCGCCGCCGGTATATGAGCAACTTGATGCGCTGAAGGTAACGCCGCTGAATTTTGCTGCCGATTTTCTTTCCTTGCATCAATTTGGTGCTGCGTGAAGCGATGATGATGAGGATGAGGATGATGCTGCATCGGCGGGCTTTGAATGTGTGAATCCTGTACGGGACTCTCCTCCTTCGCGATGTAAATTGGAGCCACTAAAGTCTAGTTTTTTTCCCCCCCAGCTTTGCGTCAATTGCAGTGACAACAATAAAAAGATGCCTTTTTCTGACGCTTGGAGTGAGGATGCCAGTGGCTGTGATTGTGTCTCTCCTGCTGCGGCAGCTCCTCAGCTCAAGACAGACTCAAGTAGCCTTAGCTGAAGAGAAAATCAGCAAGCTGGCAAGTGCTGTATCACCCAACACAAGCCGAAGGAGCCGGTGCATGTATGTGGGGAAGGGCATCCATCACAGCACAGCGCAGGGGCTTCCTAGGAACCGCCACATCCCCACATTCGTCTGAGGACTGCTGAGAGATTACAACCCCCTCCTGATGGTTGTTGGAGGGCAGCCCCGATGCATCTTGTGCGTGTGAAAACTCTCAGAGTCCCCCTTTGCCAGCTCTGCATCAACAGAAAGGAGACAGAGCAGACGGTAACTCGGTGTGTGCCATGTTAGAGGCTGGACTCTTGCCTGCTCCCACCAGCTCCCTGCCAAAATCTCTGACCTGCCCTTCTGAGCCCTTTGTATGAGCATCTCTGCGCTGCCACAACAGAACCAGTGGTTTGTAGACATTACTGGCTCCTCACGCTCCTCCAACAACAGAAAAAGGCTCCCCACGTCTCTGACTGTCGGTGCAGGACAGAGCAGAAGTCAGGATGCAGGTCTCCTTCGCATGCACTGAGCACAACCTGAAGAGCCGCAGTGAGGACCGGCTCTGTGGCCTTCGCACCGCCCCACCTCCAGGAGGAAGCAGTGGAGGAGTTGGTGGAGGAGGTGGCGGTGGAGGAGGAGGAGGAGGTGGTGGCGGTAGTGGATCGGGAGGAGGTAGCAGTGGAGGAGGAGGAGGTGGTGGACAGGGGGGTAACGGTAACTACGTCTCCCAAGGCTCGGTGAAGAACAGAGAGGGCCCCGGGTCCAGGCAGACTCCACAGGGCCATGCCCACATGAAGGAGGCCATCGGACGGCACACCAACATGAAGTACAGGTGAGTATGGGCCACAGGAGCAGAGCAGAGCCTTCACGGCTGGAGTCTGGACACAGAGGGAGCGATTAGGGATTGTCTTTGGCCTGACAGTACTTCCAATTTTTCTTAAAGAACTCTTATTACCACCACTCAGAATATCTCCTTCTAGTCTTCCTTCTGTGGGCAGTTGTTGATTACTACGATGATGGTAAGAGTTCATCTCTAAATTGGTGGGTTGCTGGTTCAATTCCCACTCTGTCCACCTCTGTCAGCTGGTAGCTGTAGCTACTATCCAGTAACTAGCTACCATCAGTGTGTGAATGGGTGAACAACTGAATGTAGTCTAAAGTGCTTTCAAGTCCTCTGGATTTGATGAAGTGCCATACAAATTCAGACCATTTACTTATACAAGGGGAATCCATACTAGTTAATGCTCAAATACCATCTGTGAGTCCATCAATCAAAACATCGACTCTCCTGAACAAACCCAGTCTGCTAAAGCAGCCTATAATGTATACATTTTTCAGTAAAAGAATTGTGAGCATCAGAACTTTTGCTTCCCAAGAAGTGTAGTGTTGGAAAACTGTCTTGCCCTGTTTTGACTGATGTTCATATCTGAATAATAACTATTGACACCTTCACAAGAGATGACTGGAAGGGTTGCCGGTTTTTTCTCAGTCAAGTTACGTCTATTTTACTTTAGTTAAATTGGCTGATTCTGTATCGCTCTGCTTCATAAGCCGTTATCCAACCGTTTTTGGTTACGTTGCCTTTTTTTCTATCAAAATATGTGAATATTTTGTAAAAACAAAAAAGCTTTCAAACACCAAGCTCAAGGTTATGAAGTGAGGGACACCCTGGAAAGGTCACCAGTCAATCACCAGGCAACAAAGAGACACACAGAACAAACATCCACCCAAGCACATAATCACAAAACAATTTAGAGACACCAAATAACTCAACACTCTTGTTTTTGGATTGTGGGACCTTTTGGCAAAGAAGCAACAGTGCTACCAATCATCAATGTTGTTTAAATAGTCATTGTCCTCCACTTCTAAACTGACTCAGTTGGCTATGTTGCAAGTGGGTATGGTTTGTGCAACAGCACTGAAAATGATCTGTTCTTGTGTCTTTTCTGTGTGTTTTCTGACTCTAAAGGTTTTGTGATAATCATGATCTGGTGGACTGATAAATGTGGCAGTCAGTAAATGCTTTGCAGTAGCAAACTGAAACTTTACACAGCTCACATCCACTAACATAAACTTTTTTCAGATAAAGCCCACCCCCAAGAAAATTAATGAACATAATAATTTACTTATTAATAGGTGATATGTAGCACATTTAATATCTAAACCAAGTCAAATATGAATTTTTTTGTAAAGTAGATTTTTTTTTTCCTGACATGTAACTCCAGTCATCTCACATCCACATTACTTAGCTTCAATCTTTCAAACTTAGTATAAAATAAGTTACAAAATAGATGATGTTTTTTAGCTAATTCCCTGTTTTTAAACCAAACCTTAACAAAAACACTAATTTCCCATGAAAAAAACTGCTTGAATAAAGACCAATTTGATTTGATTTCCTAAAATAAACTACAAGAAGTCAGTTTTGGTAGGAGGAGGAGACTTTTTTCACTTTGCCTTGGTGCTGAATTCCTGATTTTAAATTGCTTCTTGTAGAGCTATTTACTGTTTCCTAGTTTAGTAAGTGACATAGTAATGTCCAAATGCCTTTACTAGAACAACAATTTACACAATGAAAGAATGCTACCAAAGTATTTCTCCCAAAAACAAAACAAACTCCAAAACCAATTGGATTAATAGTTTAAATCCCAGTAAAAGACAACATAAAACGTGGCATAAAAAAGTCAGAGCATATTTAAAAGTCTAAAAATCAAATTATTTTTAATTGAAGACATTTTTTAGACCCTGTTCCAACCAAATCACACTTACAGGTGATAAGCTCAAGCCTTTTTTCTCCATTTTGATCAGCCTTTTTTCTCAGGTGAGCATGAGGTGAAATGTAACCAATTTGCCTCTGATTACCTGCAAGCGCCACCTACATATATCCATTAGCTGGATGAGAAGCAGCTCTCAGAGTGAGCACTTTCTCTAACGTTAAAATACGACATGAAAACCTAGAAATGCTTATGCTGATGGACGTAAAAGCATAATCCACAGCAAACAGCCCTCTTGACTTAATGCAGATCTCGCCCTGGCCTCTTGCTGCAGATTAATACAAATCCTTACAGCAGTAACAGCTTTCTGCAGCATCTCTCCGGGTCACTCAGCTTTGAAGGCATTCCTTTCTCATAAAACAGCATTTCAACTGAGCGTCGTCTGCACAGAAAACCTCAGTTGCAAAATCCAGCTCTGAGTCATGAAGGAGGAACAAAATTTTGACGAGATAAGCAGCACGGTAAGCCTTGTTCGTGTCTGATTCGGTTCAATTTGACGGATTTGAGTCTTCGCTGTGATAAGAACAGCAGCTCATGCAGCTCTGACGCACAGGGGGACTCTTAAAGGAGTGTAAGACCCATTTGTATGGACGTGCATCCAAAAACCCCCAAGCAAGCAGTTTGATACAGAACCCAGTTCATGTGTTTCGTTTAGTTTGACTGGAACAGTCAGTAACTCGGAGTAGAGTTTTAATGACCTGGTTTTCTAGTATTCAGGTTGATTGAATTCCTGCCATTCTCTTCAGGCAATTTGGTTCATTTAATTGGATGCTTAAAAAGGGAATGACGCTCAAAACAAAACTGGGATATATCCTTTAGTGGCTCGTCCTTTTTAGAACTGCACTCGCACTTCTGATGTCTTCAGATTATTCTGCTTGTTCTGCTTTCTTCAAAGGAGTGTCACTAATAGGGAGTGCAGCGGCACAATAAGTCTATACAGCATATGGACAGCTAGGGTTGCCATTGGCAACTCCCCAGGCACTGCCTTTAGTTATTTTTTTTTCTCTCTCATTCTCTCTAATCAGTGAGCGTGGCTGTCGTTCTTATCAGCCCTTTTTGCTACTGAGCCCGGTCTTAGCTCCAGCATCATCAGGCTGTATTCTAGATGAGGTGGATATTAAAATCTCCTCGCAAACATGTCCGCGCGCTGCTCAGATGAGACAGTTTATTTCTGAGCCAATCTGGGAGGGCAGCCTAGCATGACACTGATTGAAGCCAAACGAGTGCTGCACGAGAGCAGAAGTGAACAGTTGGTAGTGAATTTTGATCTAATCCCATTTTCCAGATGGCTCACATCTTTGCCTCCACTCACCCTGTTTGACTACATGTTTTCTAAGCCACTTCCTACATCTGATTAAACTCGCTACTCGTCACTCACCGGCAGGTGACAGACGACGGCCCCTGCTGTCTGCCGTAACTCCCATGAATCCCTGCAGCCCTTGACTCCAGCTTTCTTACTGTGAAATCCAGCATTCTGGTGTTTCATTCTGTGTGTGCGTTCAAGTCTTCTTGTGACGTTCTTGAGTCAGATTTCTCACAGGGAAATTGGGCTACGTAAACCTTATTTTTTCACCTACAGCAGTGGATTGAAGACATATTCATAACTCTTAAACTTTTTCACATTTTACCTTGGAGATTATTTTCATTTCCATGACAGCTTTTTAAAGGTTTATAAGATACTACAAACTCTTAACATCTATGGTATATAGATTGGAGTTGGTTTTGATATTGGCGTCAGCTTTAAGCTTTAGATTTAATGACATCTAATGCAATTAAGATATCAACTCTTTCCAGCAGTTTTGCAAAACCTTTAATTTACATTTTTTGGAAAAACATTTGTTGCTCACTTCTGCTAGTAATGCCTGTTTTAATTTCTTTTTCCTCTTCTGTAAATTGCCGAAATGCAGAATAGCTTGTTGTGCCGCTGTTCCAGATGTTGGTGGGTTCATGGCTGCCGGGCAAATCGTCGCAGCAGCAGTCATCTGCATGCCTTTACATTAATGCAGAAGAAAAACACAGAGTTTATGTGAGTAGCGAAGCATTCAACATTGTAACACGCAAATAAAAAACAAAAGTAAAACATAATTCAAGTGTAAATAATGTTTGAAAGAACTTCAGAACATCAGGAAAGATTAAAGACAGACGGACATCCTGCCGCTGCGTCGAAGTGTGAGGTCTTTGCCTTCCGTGCAGCAAAATTTGCTCACAGTTTCTCAAATGAATATTTTATTATTTTTGAATAATCTGCCTCCAAGTGGTCTATCACAATGTAACACGTTCTGACATTTTAACCTTCAGTTCCTTGGAAAAAGTATTCATAACCCTGGAACTTTTCACATTTTATCAGGTTACGACCTCAGCGATTTTTATTTGAACTTTTAATGATCAGACCAAACAAACACTAAAGAGTGCATTAAAATGTCGCTGTGCATTTTTATTCACCAAGTATTTGGTTTTATCACAGCTGCAAGTCTTTTGGGTTAAAATGAGAGGCTCTGTTCATTAAAACATGACATTAAGAAAGTGATATACTTCTACTAGCTCCACTCATGAACACATCCAACTACAAAGTCTTTTAAAACCTCTACCAAGTCTCTTCCAGATATTTTTCATATTTAGGTTTGTCTATCAAATCTGAGGAGAATCATCTCCACAGCATGATTCTACCACCACCGTGTGTCACCATGAGATGGGTGAAGTGCAATGTTACTTTCCTACCACAAAGCAGTCATATCTGACTAGAGGTTATGTCTCCAGTGTCTTTGGGAATGCACAACTAATTAGGCTATAACTTTATTACTTGGGTTTCATAATGGTAATGGAGTCTTACAAACCTCTGAAGTCTATACAGAAAAGCTGGAGGTGCTGAGATTAAATTATACACAAGTGAAATGTATAGACTTCTGAATTTAGGTCATTTCTGAAGTCAAATTTTTTTATTTAGGGTTGAATACATATACACACCACAGCTTTATTTGAAAAGTTAAACAGAAGTTTGTTGTTTTCAACATTTAACTTTTACTATTATATTTACTGCATGTTTAATGCAGTAAATATCAGTTTACTGCATTAGGAAAGAATGATGGAGTTATATTTTACAAAGGTTACAATATCTCATCTATTTCACCTTTATATTCAGTTTCATCAGGCACCACTAAATTAAAATTTGATCAATTTTCTACACAATATAAAAAAAAATTGTTCTTCCTTCCTTTTTGCCACACTCCTACTAAAATGAGGACAGAAATGTCCACTGAAATGTCGCTTGCATTGCATACAGTACATGTGAACTGTTAGTATTAGTTATGTCACCGGAGAAGCAACATATATAAGTATAAGTGTTTTTCTTTAAGTGATTGTACACACAGTTCAAGCAAGACTCATTTACTTATAAGCCCTGATGGTAACCTAATAAATCCCAAACACTCATAACACCCCCCCCCACCCCACCCCAAAAAAAAAAACAGATTAATTTCATATAGTAGAGTCGTCATCATCATCATTGTAAATTAAATTGTAATTAAGCAATCTGGCCTTGTATTGTTCCAGTGATTAATAATCAGAGGGAAACAAATGCTTCGTGTGGCTCACAGATCACAGAGTGCAGCTGCTGGAGCTCTGACCTTCAGCTCTCCTCTCTCTTCTAGTCTCTGGGTTTTTGTAGCCGAGTTTCCAGTTGGATGAACAGATTAGTGACTCACCATGAGGGCCAGCATGTCTCAGGCGAAGCCCCCAATGTATCTTAACTTGCTTCATTTCAGCCTGGCACGTGATCAAAAAAGGACCCGACTTATGAGACGTTTTTTTTTTTTTTTTTTGCCCACTTATTTTGTCACCTGCAGTTAAATCCTAATCCCGATCCTGAAATTTCTAATTATAAATAACTTATCCGAACAGTACTTTGTATACCTATGCTTTAAGGAGTTTAGCTTGTGTACTTGAAGAAGTACATAGAAGCAGATAACTTAATCCCATGAAAATGTGAGGCGACCTCTGGGTCAGCGTTGTTTGACGAGGGATGGATTTGTCAATAATTAACTGCTGATGGCTGCAGTCGTCAGCAGGGCTGCTCTGGACCGCCACCATCATAATCGGAGCCAAAAAATACTCATCACTTCCACTGAATTAGCGGTTTTGTCAAAGTCAGACATGGATGTTTTCCTCTGAGTCCGGATGGGCTCAGACAGAGATTTAGAAATTAAGTTTAACATTTTATTTATCAGCTTAACCTTGAACATGTTGTGGATGACTGCTGTCTGTTTCATAAAGACATTTAAAAAGTTCATATCTCCTGCTTAGGCTGAAGGATGTAGCTTAAAAACTGTGCTTTCATTTGGACTCACAAATGAAGATTTTCTTGTTCAAGGTTGGAAAAATAAACAGGAAGGACTCCTGAAGTCATAACTCCAGGTTAGAAAGTTGTTATTCTTACCTCAAAATCCAATATGGCTGCCAAATATTGAAAACGTAGCAAACACTGTAATGATTCATCATTTATTTGTACTTCCTATGTTTAATATTTCATTAAATCTTCCTGTAATGTTACTGTACAACCTATGCTAAAACCGCTAGCTATTGAATATATTAATTCCAAAGAGTTAGCATCGTTTGTAGCTAACATTTAGCCAGTTGCTCTTCTGTGTGGCTGCATATTGTTAGTAACATTTAACTTTTTTGTACCAAATAATATTTTTAGAACCAAGTGCAACCCAGCAAGCACCAATTTAAGTACTATTTCCTTGTTGAATACTTATATTATTAGCTTACACTTATTTTAAGTCACATGTTGAAAGTATGTGGCCTTTTCTAAACGATAATCAGACAGGAAGTGGGCGGAGAGAAGTGAGGATAAGGACAAGAGTCGAACTCAGGATTTGGCACCCGACCTAATTACTGCTCCATGTGACGCCCCTCAATTATTCCACTTAATGACGCGTCCATCATTTCTTTAGAAGACAGTTTGCCATGTTCAAATTACGGAGATTTAGTTTGGTGTAGGAGACCGTATGCAAAAAGCATGTCAGGAACTCCAAACATACCAGTAAATTCACAAACGGCTGACTGAGAATTAAGAAATGGGACGTCCTGAACTTAGGAAACCATCAGAGGATGTTGGGTGACTTCAGGCTGAATATCCATGCAAGAAATTCCTCAAACATCTCCCAACTGAAAATGAGGAAGAGCTACTTTTTCCTCAGAGACTGATAGATTGTGACGAGAGAAAGCTCTCTCTGACGTTAGTCCAACGAAAAAGTAGTAAGACTAGCTGACAGGACTCAGTCACCTTTTTAGGGCCAAAACGATACCTCAAATGATTCAAGTACCTCGATTATTAAAATTCCTTGAGGAAAAATTATCTTTGTTAAATTATGTCTTATTATTTAGTGCACCGTTTTACGGCCAGGTCGTTATTTGCGTTGGGCAGCGTTCTCACTTCCGCTTCTAAATTGTTGCTAAGTGCTAGCAGCATGACCTCGAATTTTACGGGTTTTCATCGATTTTTGTGGGACCAATAAGCATTCTTAAATTGCTTGATGTGCGACAGTTTTTCTCCTCTGCAGTGACAGCGAATGGTGGGAAAAGCGCCGCTGGTGTATTTATACAGGTGAGCGGGTAAAAACAGGAGAGAGAAAGAGAGAGAGTATTCTGATTATTCGATTAATCATAAAATTAATCTATAGACCAAATAATCTATACTACTAAAATATCGGTTACTAAAATATTCTTTTACAACAGCCCTACATCTGTTTCTTTGCCAAAGATAAAAAAGGCGATTGGCATTAACAGAATATCCTGATATCCTGACTGTATTATCTTTGTACATTTTACATTCCTAAATCAATCAAGTTTATTTTATAGAACATTTCAGCCACAAGGCAGTTCAAAGTGCTTTATATCATCAAAACACAAAAATATGAAGTTATTGGACAATTGAGAAACCTCTACGTCTTCTGAGTACCACATAAGGAAACACCTTGCATGGCAGTTTGAGAAAACATTTTCCTGTTGAGAACCTTAAACAATGTCTGATTACAACCTGACTTTAAACTCCTCAAAATAAACACAGAGTTTAAAATAAAATGAGTCCAAAGCAGCAGAACTGTTTTTAATCAACGAGGCTTAAGCAAACAACAGAAGTGATGGATAAACTCTACTCCACTGGCTGTTTTTCATCATTTTTAATTCATCGAGTTGTCATTTATGAGGTAGCCGTCTGGGGAAAATGACACGTCAATGTATTCATCTTCCTCTGTCTGCCAGAAATCAAACAGCGGCGCAGGGTGGTGACCTTTTCACGCAATCAATTTTATTAACTCTTGAACTTGTGGATATGCCTCTGAAATTAACTTGATGTTCCCTCCCCATCTTCAACCAGGGACAGAGCCACACATGCATTTATTAATAAGCATTCCTTGAAAGGTCTATTACCATAAAAATATCTCCCAATGCCAGGCAGCTTTAATAAATGTATTCTGAGCTGAGAGGAGTCACGACGGCCGAGAAAATGTTATGGTTACTGTAGAATCGGAGGAGGGCAGCTGAGATTGTGTGTCTATGCCTGCATGCGAGGGAAAGTGAGCGAATTTTGGCCTTTTTCCCACTTGCTTCACTCTCAGCATGTGTATTTTATAAATAGTACAGACCTACTTGTAAAACTGTCTTTTGTACATCTCAGAATAAAATATCTTCACATTACATGTGAAAAAAAAACAAAAAAAAAAACACAAGTGTTGAGCCAAACAGTTTATAAATAGTTTGAGTTTTAAACAAAAACCTTGTATCTGAATTATAGTCTGGTCCAGCTAATAAAATAAGTTGCCACAGAATCTGCTAAAGAGCTGAAGAACTGGCTTTATGTTTATTTTTGACGCTGCATTGTGTCGAAAAAGAATATTACTTTTTAGGAATTGTATTGTTAAATGTATTGTATGCATGGCTAGATAGATGGATGTATTAGACCAACACATAGTGGTGCATAATTCTGAATTGCAAGGATTCTGATTTAAAACCAGACTTTAACTAAGCCATGTGCTTAATGATATCTACTTTTCCAATCTAAACGCTCTTGGTGTAGATTTAGGGTCGTGAACCTAAAACCCAGTGTCAAGTTTAATCCCACTAACAGGTTTTCTTATCTAATTTTATTTAATCTAATATCTCTGTAAACCCATCAATTTTTGTATTTTTCTATCGAATGCAACTCCAAATTATTTGAAAGAAATTCACATATTTCTGGACTTCCAAAGAAAATGCACTACTACTTGAAAACTAGTGGCTGACATTTTCAAAGCAGCCAATACAGGATGTCAGATTTTTTTATCCTGTGATTAAATTACACTAATAGATTCCAAGGTACTGCGTTGTATGTTCTATCTGAGAATTGGCTTAAAAGGGGCCTGAATGCAAATGCATTCCACATGTTTTTAGATTGTTCTGATTTTCTACTAATCTAAAGTATCATCACATAAAATCCCATAAATAAATAAAGTGAAGTTTTGCGGCTGTAATGTGACAAAATGTGGAGAAGTCCAAATTCAGAATCAACAGAACCGCGGCGTTGTTTCCCTTCCTCCCATCTCTGAGTGGAGCTAATACATTTGAAAACCATGAAAGGTGGCAAAAATATTTTAAAAAATAACAGTCAGGATGTGTGAAAAAAAAATCTAATTTTGGGCGAACTGACCCTTTAGAGCTTGGAACACGGTGTTATTAAAATGGTTTTATTCCACCATCTTCCCACAGCTAGTGTTCAGAAAATGCTCGTATAAGCACCAACGCACACACACACACACACACGGTTGTTATTAATATCTAGATGTGCTTCCCTCTGGAGAAAAGCCTGCTCAGCATGTGTGTGGCATTTTATGACAACTGCAAGGGAAAAAAAAAATCTCCATCATCTGCACCCAACCATCTGTATCCAGCACCTTCCTTCTGTCTGGGGTGAGAACTAAGTGTAAATGTCAGCACAGGTTAAAATGCTGACTACACCATGACAACGCACTGGTGTGTGTGTGTGTGTGTGTGTGTCTGCTTCTCTCCCTGTGTCTCTTTCCCTTTTCCCTCATTAACAATTTATGTACGGAAGATCCCGTTCTTTGTAATCATCTTATTTGGAGATTGTGATTTATGGCAGCAGGAAAGCAGAAATGAATGAACAAATACAGGAGGAGAATGCAGAAAGCCACACTTTCAGAGGCCACAGAGAAGCATCTGTGTGCCCTGCTCACGAGTGCATTCATGCGTGTCCACATGTAGATCTGTCCCTGCGTTCCAGCGCAATTCCCATTGAGCGTGAACGTTCACAACTGTCAGGCTGCACATTAAGGATTTTGTCCATTTTTTTGGTTTTGGTTTTTCTTTTTTTTTTTCAAAATATGGGCTGAGCAGTCTGCTGACGTGTGTGCGAATGTGTGCGCTGGTGATACAGTGGAAGAGGCATGACGGAGGTGGCGAGAGGAAAGGAGTGAGCATGTGTCTCTCCAGACACATGCTCACTGATAGTAATTTAGCAGACTGCAGCACTGCAGAGAGCTGTGGAGTTAAGAGTGGGAGGAGGAGGAGGAAGAAGAGGGTGGTTGTGTGTGTGTAGGGGGGGGAAGGCGGTGGAGGGGTTAGCTGTCACACAGAGGAACAATGACGTACTTCGCTGCCCAGAAACAAACAAACAAAATAGGATTTTATGGGACACAGCAATCAAGACAGTTCGCCCAGTTCTGCACGCCATTGCATTCTGCTCCCGGCAACAATGCAATAACTCGCAACGCTCGGCAAAACATGCCACACACTTGCATCACGCACTCCCATCCTTTACGGGCGTATTGGATGTAAGCGTACAGACAAAAGAGAGACTTGCAGTTGTGTAACGGCTCTCTTGGATGCTTGACATTCTCCTAATGCTGACTCATGTTTTGTTTTTGTGCTTGTCGCACATAATAACCTTTGTGTTTGTCATTGTGGAGCGGTTTGAAGAGGAAAGTATGGAAAGAGGCTGGTGTTGTTATGCTTCGCCTGTGGAAGACAGCCTTGGGCTAAATAACAGGCTGCGAAAATGGAACACACCTTCCAGTTTTCCTGAAAGTTTCTCTCAGAGCGACTACATGCACATTCAGCTTAGAAATTTAGCTACAGGGATAATAATGTGTGCTTTTAATTATGCATTTGAACAGCTTTTTTCACCCCCCAAAAGTGAAATGATTTCACTGCAAATGAATTTTGGAAAGAAGAAACATTATACTCCAGTTTCTCTAACTGAAAAAGTGTTAAAACGCTCTAAATATTGCATAAAAACATGCACTTTTTGTTGCTATAAATGGGCTTCTGACATATCTTATCTGACCACTTATCCTAAATGGTATTATTTCTTTTTATTGGTTGATTTTTCTTTTATATACCCTCCAAATTTACAATAGGGATTCGGCCATCCCAGATTCTTATTTCCAGCCTGCTTTGTTTATCCCTAGGTCTTTATTGTCAAATGAGGCAAATATTGAGCTTCTTCTGACAAGAAATATGTTTGAAGAAGTTAATGTAAGGTTTTCAAACAAAAAAAAACCCACTACTTGTTAAGCCTGGTGGTGGCAGTAGTGAGCAGTATTTTGGTAGCTTTAAGTGGACGGAGTAATGAAAAGGAAAACTACATTCATATTCATAACTTCAAATCCAGTCTTTAAGGGACGACGTCCTGCAACTTTAAGATGTCCCTGGTCCAATACACATTTATCAAATGTCTGAATTTCCTCCTTACTATGAAGTCAAGTTCTCCAGAGTCCTGATAAGGACCTCATTATTTAACTCAGGTGTGTTGAAGGACAGACAGATCTAAAAGTTGCAGGACACCAGCCCTGGAGGACTGGAGTTGAAGACCTCTAGGGTAGACAGTTGAGACTTGGACCCAATAGGACAGGGGTGCCCAAAGTCGGTCCTGGCTCGCCGGCATCCTGCTTGTTTTAGTTCTCTCTCTGGTGGTAGTAACAACCTTTTCAGCATGTCAGTGTTCTTCTTAGGCCTCTAACGAGCCATCATTTGATCCAGGTAGGTTAAACCAGGGAGAGAACTAAAACCTGCAGGATGCCGGCGCTCGAGGCCCAACTTTGGGTACCACTGCAATAGGATGTTCGTAAAGGATGATTGTTCTAAACACACATGTAAACTGGTTATGGAATAAACCATGCTAACACTCAGGGTTTGACTCCAAACTCAACAGAGATTTGAAGTAAATATTGATGTTAATGAGTTAAAGGTGGCTCTGTGCAAGAAAATCAATTATTTTAAATGTTTACCAGAATTTGTAACAAGAAGAGTGGTCAAATATCCAGAAAGAACGGTGCTTATGGCTGGATAACGTTACTACAACTAAACTTGTTCTCTGTTTCAGAAAAGAACGCTTCAGATGTATAATTATAAACCTCAGAGTAACATGACGTTAATTCTGACTGGCGTACCGCTGACGCGTCCTCCGTAAATAAACTCTTTGTAGCAAACGAGTCCGCTGATTTCCAACAGGAAGAGCTGAACGTTTAGCTTAAAATCCATGCAGGCAGGGACAGTACTTTATTTTACTGGGCTCACCATGCGGCTGGTCGCATGCAAAGAAAGACAGCGACCTTTCATTATACTGTTATGTGAAAAAAGAAAGAAATGAAGACAGAAAAAGTGATTTAAAACAAGTGGAAATATTAATAAATAACTGATCTGACATCTGCTGTAAAAGAAAAGCCACTTGTTTACATTAACTCCCTCGGTGTGAAAGAAGCAGAGCTGTTATTGCCTGATGAACCAGAGCCAGATCACCATACAAGGATTTAGCGACGCACGAGACCCACAAACACATCTCCCTTCATCAGTCATCCCCGACCTTTCACCTGCGCGGTATTTTGACTTGGCTTAATGCAATGGCATAAACATTTTGCATCTGACACCCACATGCGCAGCGCACATACACTGACAAATGCTGCACACGCAAACGCTTACATATGCAGGGGGGGATGGCTAAAAATAGTTCCACGTCCAGCATTTAAAAATAGACCGGGACAATAAAAGCGGGACTCGTTTGGCTGTGTCTAAATGCTTTGACAGTCTGTCTGTCTGCATTTGGCCGTTTGTGTGCGGACGCAGGCAGACAGGCAGAGGAGGGGAGGAGATGAAAGGACGAGCAGCGATGAGTTTCACTGCAGTTCTGCTGTCCCTCCAGCTGGCTCCTCGGCTAATTGGGATGGGGGAGAGCGAGCTTAAAGGAGGAGGAGCAGGAGGAGAGCAAGCATGAAGCCCACGTCAGCTTCAGCTGCACAGGCTGTTGTTTTAGATGCAGCTCTCTGCTTCTCCCTGCCAAGCCTTCAACACTCTGCTGTCTGGATAATCAGAGGTGGCAAGCTGGGTAATGGACTCCTCTATAGCTTATGGGGCATTTTGGGTCATTTATAGTAAAGACCAGAGAAGCTTTTAGCAGGAGCTGATCTCCAGCTCCCTCGGAGGGGTTTTAGTGACCCACACAACTGTTCGCATATAACGACTAAAGGTCGCCTATTCAAAAATAATTAGGCAGAGGTATCAAATTTAACTTCAGGCAGGAGAGACTTTCACTTTAGCTGCAGAGGAAGAGTTCATGCCTAGAACAGAGATAGCATTCAGTGCCATGCAAAGGTTGTTACACCTCTTTAACTCTTCCTCATTTTGTCACTTTGATACAAAGTATCGCATGATTGTGACGTTAAAAGGGCTGTATTATGTAAAATCAAATTTTTTGAGGTTTAAGTGATTTTACAATGTTATTCCCTCATCAAAAACATGACTGGAGTGTTGCTTTGATCCTTTAATTAGAAACGCTTGCTCTCACTTAGCTCCGCCCTGTGCTCCACCAGACTAGCGGCAGCAGCAGTTAGCAAACACCTGGTGAAGCTGCACATCTGCTAAGCTCATCAGCAGATGATACAGGATGACTTCTCAGTGCAATGCTCCTCAGAACGACGTCAAAGGCTGAATGGACGCACGCTGTTGTGATGACGAGCTGAAAGGGGTGTTGGAAAGACCAGGAGCTTCTTAAAGAGACAGAGGCCCAATTTCAAGGAGTTAAATTGCAAATTCAAATTTCTTTTAAGTTATATTTGTTATATACAGTATTTTTATAACAAGTGAAGGTAGCATAGTTCAAGGTTTCCCTGTAAACATGCTAAGCCCAGTGTTTGGGCTCTTTCATCCAGCGTCCCATCATGTTTTTGAGTTAAAAAGTCTTTAAACTTGATGGGAAATTTGAAAATTTCACTTGATTATGTGTTATTGGAAGATTAATACCTGAACACCAACTATAAAGTCTTAAAAAATGCTAACATTTTTTAAAAACATAAACAAATAATCAATGATTAGTTTGGTGGTGGCACAAGTAAAGCCTGGTGGCCCGCCAGGCGAAAACCCTGATAGTTTCTTGATTGTGCTGTAAAATGGCACTGAAAATACATAACATCACCCTTTTAAAGAAAATTTTACACTTGACACATTTTTTAATTGTTTAAAGTGTTTTATTGTTCTTTTCTCTCTTTCATGTAGTGAAGTTCATCAGTCAGTGATAATCATTCCTTGTGAAGGGAAGCTACCACAGTGTGATGTGGGTTTTACTTTGATTAGGTCAGATGCAACATTTGAGCCTGATTAATGCTTGAACCCTGACCGAGTGAATCCAAAAAAACCTTGATTTCTTCCCTTCTCAGCTCTTCTGTGGATTTGTTTTCGTGCTTCAGATAGTTGTCCAGCTGTCTTGAATAGTTTCCAGGTGTGAATAATGTTTCTCACTGCTGGATACAAACATTTTTTTGGAAGTGGATGCAGAAATCTTTCCAGATTGATTGGCAACAACATTCGCTTCTCTTTGGCATCAATTTACCGTACCTGAATGCTCAAATGCAGTTTTTAAACAGGCATTCTCACTTTCTGATGATCATTTTTTAAAATAACGTTAAATTTTCTGCACCTGCCCTTATACTTTTTTTTATTGCAACAAAATTTTAAGGCTTTTTTCATGTTTTTCATGCTTTTGGGTGCTGTCATGTTGTTCATCCGATATATTAAGTTTAGCTTTAAGATAAACAAATGATCAGAGAACTAAATGTCCGCTCATGAAGTGGTTTGTCACCGTGGGGTGTTCTGTTTCACAGGAACCTGGGGAAGTCCGGCCTTCGCGTATCCTGCCTCGGGTTAGGTAAGTTGGTTTGAAGGCACTGAAAAATTAATCTCTCTTTAAAATCCTCCACACCAACAAGCCGTTTCCTGCTATTCAGGCACCTGGGTGACATTTGGATCTCAGATCTCTGATGAGGTGAGTGCAGCTCTGCTGTTTTCTGCTTCCTCTCCCACTGGTTTTTGTAGAACTAACATTTCTGTAGGGATTTTATTTCTACCTGTATAACTTTCATGTGCTGCCATGAATGTTTAGGTTGTCTCCAAAGTTTCCTAATTGCTTGCGTTTCCTCAGATGGCGGAGAACCTGATGACCCTCGCTTATGAAAATGGAGTCAACCTGTTTGACACGGCAGAGGTCTACGCCTCTGGAAGGTAAGACTCCATCGTCTCTCTTCCATCTTTTCAGCAATTGATACATTTATCAATCTTTTTGTGATAAACAAACCAAAAAAAGTGTTCATCTATGTACAAAAAATGTCGAATTTCCAAATGGTTTTATGCAAGCTCAGGATTTAGAAAAAAAAAAAAAAGACTAATCTCTGATTTGCTTCTCCACAGAGCGGAAATCACCCTAGGGAACATTATCAAAAAGAAAGGGTGGAGGTGATGTTAATCATTTTTTCTGTCTGACTCGCATGATGTAAGATGCCTACAAATGTTGTTTTTGTTGTTATTTTACGTTAAACATTTGCTGATAATCCCTCCTCTAAATGCATCACATTGCTTTTAAACCCAATCTCAAGGGAAATTTATGCACTTTAGAAAACTACAGAGCTTTGACCTACTGCAAACTATAAAACCATTAAATAAACATCATACAATATGTGAATAAACTCCCAGATCAGAACCTTGTTGCTGACTCACCCAAGTTTCACTGCACCATAGTGAACAGAGGGAATATTCCTTTTTGAACTTAAAAACATTTTATTCCACCTGATGAGAAGAAATAAGCTAAATTAAAATGTACTCTTGTTTTAGGTTCTATAGATACAAGCTCATAGTTGTGTCCCTTTTCTAGGCGCTCAAGTTTTGTCATCACAACAAAAATCTACTGGGGAGGCCAGTAAGTCCAACGCTAAGGATTTATTGTTTCTTCAATACTTTCAGTATAACCTTATTGCCTGTTTTTATCACTGCACAGAGCAGAAACAGAGCGAGGACTCTCCCGAAAGCACATTATTGAAGGTAAGACACATTCTGTATTTTAAGTATTTTAGACTACAATAATGTCTGAGTCTCTTTCTCAGTCTTTTCGTTACGTTTAAATTAGAACATACAGAATAGCAGAGGAGAGATACAAAGCACAGTATTTCAGTGTATTAAAGTCAGAGAGCCTAAAAAACAACTAACAGGTAAATTATGAGATGCAAACAAACATAATCTAAACAAATAAAAGGAAATTAATTTCTTTCCTCCAGTAGAAAGGAGTTAAATTTTATTTAAATTGAACAATAAAAACTACATGTGACTTTAATAATCTGTATAAGAATAAGGGATAGGGCTCTAGTTAATTTCTAAATTCAGTCAACATGTTTCTTCTGACTGGACATAATGTTAATGTTTTAGGAATCATGGCTTTATTCCAACAAAGAGTCTAAAAATTAGGGTGATGGCAAGGTGGCCTTCCGACCTCGAAAACTTGGATCTCATCACCAGAGAAATTATCAAAATCTCAATAAAAACATACAAAAAATTAGCAGAAATTATAATAAATATTGGTAAGGTTCTAATTAATTTTCAAAAGGCCGTTTTTCATAAAATGTTCACAAAAGCAGTTTCCATATTAGATTCTCCTTCTATATTGTTTTGTCATATTTTGCGACACGTCTACCTAAATTTCTTAATTGAATTAAAAAAAAGCCTTAGCATGTTTTTCAAATGTATTTTTAATAATTAAAACACAGTAACACGTGTTTGTTTTTTCATTATTACAAATCTGATGAATTTTGATCTTGGCTAGCTGCTAGGTTGTACAAAACTGTAAACAAAATACACTAAATATCAGTACTTATGCTTTTATCAATTGCAGACAACAATCTCATCTCTTGTTGTTGTTTCTCACTAATTCTAGTCAAAGTAAAATGTTTTCTCCAAAACCTGGGAGACTGTATCCTCTTTAAATGTAGCAACTTGTATGTTATTCAAAATGTTTTGAATGATGAGATTAATGTTCAACTCAGAGCTTTTCTTCATGAAACTTCCCCCTTTTTTTTTCTTCACTTGTTAACAGTTTTACCAAACATCTATGAGATGTGTGAACATTACCGCTGCATTGCTCTTATGTGGTTATCAGCAGCAAATTAAAGCATTTTCTTAAAACACATTTGTGCCTAATTGAGTCTATCAATCTAAATGCCTGACCGCTGTTTTTCTCAGGTTTACGAGGATCCTTATCAAGGCTCCAACTCGATTATGTGGACTTAGTTTTTGCCAACAGAAATGACGTGAACAGTCCGATGGAAGGTCCGTTTTAGACGTGTCTAACACATTTGTCAATAAAACGTAACTTCGAGAGATGTGTTCTTTAATAACCTGCTTAACACTGTGATTTTCCAGAGATTGTTCGGGCCATGACATTTGTAATAAACCAGGGCATGGCCATGTACTGGGGAACCTCCCGCTGGAGCGCAATGGAGATCATGGTGCACACTCAGAAAACCGCAGCCGATACAAATTCATTGTTTCCAGCTCTCGGCTCTCCTCTTTGCTCATTCTGGCTCTGTTTCGGTCTCCAGGAAGCGTACTCCGTTGCTCGTCAGTTCAACCTGATCCCACCTGTGTGTGAGCAGGCAGAGTATCACTATTTCCAGAGGGACAAAGTGGAGGTGCAGCTTCCTGAACTCTACCACAAGATCGGTGAGGCGTCCACGTTCCTGGAGCTTTGGCCACTCGGATGAGTTTAATAAAGGCTTCGTTTTGTTTCACTGGGTTTCATTGTTCTCTCTCTCTCTCTCTCTCTCAGGTGTGGGGGCGATGACCTGGTCTCCACTTGCTTGTGGATTAATCACAGGGAAGTACAGCGACGGCGTGCCCGAGTGCTCCAGAGCAGCGATGAAGGTCAGTTTGATTTAAGCGGCTCTCGTCGGGGAATTCTCTCGCTCAGAATAAGCCTGGTTAGGTTTCTCTACCTCAGCAGTATGCCTATGCAAAAGTCACAGATTTTCCTCAATGTTGCCTCTGCTGAAGGGATACCAGTGGCTGAAGGAGCGGGTGAACAGCGAGGAAGGCAGAAGGCAGCTGGCGAAAATCAAGGAGCTCCATCTACTGGCAGACAGACTGGGCTGCACCGCCGCGCAGTTAGCCATAGGTACCATGACAAAGGGTCTGGTTTTATGATGACAACATAAAACATGCCCACTTTCATGTCAGTGATGTGTGAGAAGAAAGTCGTCTCTGAAATCTGGTAGATTTTTTATCAGGTGCCAAAACAATCTTTCTTTGGGTTAGATGTGGTCTGGTTTAGGTAAGTAGTTGTTTATTGGGGCTAAAGCAATAAAAGTTATTAGTACGATCATACTAAGTTGCTGTTTAACTATACTACTCATCATTTCTTATTTTAATTTGTGAGACATCGGGAACATTTACAATCTTAAATGTTTGATTCTGAAAACATTTCTGGATATTTTTAGATTTTTTTTTTCCGCCCATTGTTCTTCAGAAACTGTCGAGACAAACATTTGTACTGTATCTATTTAAAGTGCACTTTCATTAATTGTTTTTATCTTTGGTAGCTGTTTACTGTGATGTTCCTCACCAGGACATCTCATCTGATGCACTCTGTATGTTCCAGTGTTGTCTCTGGAAAGTGGCAATAGCATGTTTTCAGCTGTGCCATCAGATGCATCATCCCCACACCAGATGCAAACATCATTTAGCTTTTTCTCATACTGTGGCCAGTTTTTGCAAATTTTGCATTCGGATCCTTCACACTGAAGGAATAAAGAAAAGTGCTTCAAAGTAAGTCAGCAGCTCATTGTTTTGCGTCTATCTTCTGCAGCCTGGTGTTTGCGAAGTGAGGGCGTCAGCTCTGTGCTTCTGGGTGTTTCTAATACTGACCAGCTACTAGAGAACCTCGGAGCTCTCCAGGTAAAACGTTTCTCCTTTTTTCTCTGTATTCTTTCTGCTGAGCCTCTCAAAAATACTGATACCTCTTGAATTCCTCCACATTTTGTCACATTATTTTTATTTATCCAGGAAAAGCTTTTAGAGGCTGCAAAAGACTTGGGCAGAGTAAAAAAAAACTATATATCTCTCTACACTACACTATTGTATTGACGACATAATTAATCAATTTGACTGTCCTATCTGTACAAAATGAAACAACGACTTGTCAGTCTGAGGCTCTGATATACACAACAGAAAGAAATACATAGATCAATAAAATTAAAGGCAACAGAAAGAAAGACCTAAATTAAACAAAAACAACATCAACTCAAAAAAAAAACAATTCAGTTTGTAGGTAATCCATGGTGCTTTGCTGGTTGTATGAATTGTTTTGAAAAATGTGCTTACTTTTTTGCTAAAGTCGAAAATGATTTGAGAAGAGCAACTGAGAAAAATTATACTGTGTATTGAACTAAATAGGTTTTAATTCCTGTTTTGGAGATTATCCAAAATGCAGCGGAGGGGCTTTGATAAAATGTTAAAAAAAACATGTGAATACATTTCACATGTATTAGAATCTCAGACTCTGGAGGAACCTGCCGGTCTGGAGGGCGATACTCTTACCGGGGATGTTATGAATTCTCTAAAAGAATGAACAAATTGTTTTTAAAAAAATATGATTGCTTATTTTTCCTTATACGTTTCTGGAGATGGGAGTCAGAGTGCAATGAGAGCGATGAGGAAGAGCTCAGTCAAGTCAACGAACAAATCCGAACTAGTTCAAAATTTGGTTGTGCTGTTTTTATCCTCCCAAATCTTTTCGAGGAAGTTTTCTTTCTCGCATTTCTTACAATGCAGCAAACAGCCTTCCAGCCTCAGGGTAACCTCCTGGGGTTTACTGCGGCTGTATGACCCGCCGCTGATTATCAAGGCCGAGACCCGAAGGGACCTGGAGCAAGAAGCCCGAGCCGTTTCCAAGACAGAAAAGGGCGATTGAAGAATGCAGATTATGCGCATAAACCATGAGTTTACCCCAGAGAGAGAAAAAGAGGGAGAGAATTTGTATCAAGAAAAGATGAACGTTCATTCCCAACCAAAAATCTTTCAGTCTTTTTTTGAGATCATATTTGTTAATTTATTTCTCGCTTGTGAAATATCCATTTAGTGTGATTATCTGTAGTTTAATGATTTATTTTTCAGTGACCCCGTAGGATTTGAGGCTGATGAAACTAATTGTTTTATTTAATGAGACCGATTCGCTTTCTTTTATGTATTAATTGGGAACCGTTTAATAAGCTAACATCACTTTTTAAAAATATTATTAATATTTGGAAAAGTTCAAGTCATATGAGCTTCTCTGCAAGGCAATGCACATATGTAGAGACACAGTTGTTTTAACCAAAAGTATTACAGAGTGCTATTCAAAGAGACAATTGACAAACTGTCGTTTCTGTTTTCCCCCCAGATTTTATCCCAAATGACACCTCAGACCATTACTGAGATTGACGCCCTGCTGGGAAACAAACCACACTCGAAGAAAGAGACGCGTGCTTGAAGATGCAAAACAAACAGTGGCAGACGACGTTTCATGACAAGAAAACCGTGGGAAACTTCGCTTTTTGCTCTGCTGTATACTCAAATTGCATGTTCTCCGCAACATTATGCTTCCAGTCTGTGCGCATACCCATTTTTGCGCAACAAATCGTATTATGTACAACAAAAAAAAGAAAATTTCTCTCAGCTGTAAAAAGAAAAAACAAAAAGGATCATATATTGCTCACTGTCAATTGTTTGCAGACTTCATAGACGCAAAGTGACAAGCTTCTGCTGTCTACAGGAACTGGGAAACGTTTGCAACTTTCAGCTGCAGTCAAAGCACAGGACATTGCCCAAAGTGGAAAAGAAATCCCACCTTTTTGCTTGAATGCAACATTTCTGGTTAAATGGTGCTTTCGCTGGACGTGCAGGTCTGCTCCCCCTCGCAGCAGTCTGCTATTGGGTTTGATGTTTAGCCAGCAGCCAGAGAGACAGAGGTTAGCACTCATGTGTCTAGCTGAACATTTCCCATTATGTGCATGTGACTGGTCTGCAACGCTCACTGCTTTACAGGTTTGGGGGACATTGGGTTACTTGTGAAATAAAAAAAATAAAAAAATCATCATACAGTCTAGTTTAAGAAAAAAAAATATCAAGCAGTACAAAATTAACCATTTATTTTGGTTAGCAAAAGTCACTTTAAAAAAAAAATCAAACAGATATCATTAGTGGGTACAGTTTATGAAGACTTTCCCAGCACTGCTGCTTTCCCAGAAGTCTTTTTGCCTCCTCTGTTTGTAAACTGTGCGCATGTCCCTTTAAGAGAGAATTAGGCCCCGATCGGGCGTAAATGTGGCATGGCTTTTATGGCTTATGTAGATTTGCAGTGCCCTTGTAAGCCAATGTTTTGTTTTGTTTTTTTTTTTCTTTTTTTACTCAAGTAGTCCTGCAGTTTGATCCAGCACCCTGCTGCTGGGGCCTCGCTTTAAAGAGTCCCAGCAATCCTGGGACATGGCCGTGTCCATCTGATCTTTGGCCTATACCCTTTGTATTGTCTTGAACTGTACAGGAAAGTACAGAGGAAAAGTGTCACTACTGTAAAGACTGTACTAAAATAAAAGGTTTGAGGTAGCTGAAGAGTGAGAAGGCGACAGCTCTGGACACACTGTGGTGAAACTGTACTTTTCCAACCGTAGGAGAAAAAAAGGTTTATTTAACATGACACAAAGAGCCCCGAGGTAAGAATTAGCAAATGTATTTTTTCTTCTTTTTTTTTTTTTCTTGAAATTTAAAATATATCTTCTCTGCTCAAATTTCTTGAGAGTACTCCTTCTGTATCCCTTTGGCTCTTACACACACATATTTTCTTTTCTCTTCTTCTTTGTGTTTTGTTTATTTCCAAATGACGTCAAGATTTGCTCATTTAGTAATCTTCCAAAAAGAACAGAACAACATTAAATTAAATACAAGCAGCTGTTCTGGCTCACACAATGCTTTTTTCTTTTCTAAATAAGCTCTAATTTGACCCTTTTTTTTTTTTTAAACTGAGGAAATGAATGAGAAATTACAAAATTATTGTTTTTATGGCACAAAGTCTTCATGACTACCATCAGGTGCTCTTTACATGTTGGCATGTTTCTCTTCTAAAGGCCCAGGGAACCTTGATGAGTTTGCCACATTTTAAAGTCTAAAACACATACTATTTAAAATAAAAATCTAGTGGGTTCCTATTGAGCCTTTCTGCTGGGTAATGATCTAAAACATCTGAATATATAAAAGGATCAGCGTTCTTCCATGGCCATCTTCAGCTTTCACGGCTAAAACCTGAAGAAAATCTACAGATGATCTCTACATCATCTGTAGAGATCATCTGTAATCTATTGGCGTGTTTGGGGGATGTACAAAGTACTAAAAGTGTGTCTGTTGTTTTAACAGGAAGTGAAAAGGATGAACAACAATCAAACAAATGATAATATCCTGATTAGGTCAATAGGTATATTCTCATGAAAACCGACATGTTTTTTTCATGTTAAAACCTAAAAACGTAAAGCTAGATAAGGGATTAGAAGTAAGATCTTGTGTCTTTAGGTTTTTGTGACTCTGAGAAGCTGGACAGGAAGAACGTTATCAATCCAGACAGGGAAAAGCTGCCCTTGCTCTGCTACTGAATCACTTCAGTAAACATTTATTCATGAACTTTAGCTTTTTCATTACACATCAGCAGACTGCGGACTGTGCCTAATCACTAAAATATTTCAGATTCTTTTCAATTTTCTTTCTTTTTTTTTTTTTTTTTTTACATAATATTAAGCAAAACAAACACCGGCAGGTTTCTGCTTCTTCTAACTGAGTCAGACTGATAACATTCAGAGCACAGTGCATTCCTCTGAAGCTTACCAAATTTGTTTTCTCCATTTCTGCCCGAACCGAGAGTTTGGTTTCAGCTGGAGTTGCAGAACTGACTGAAATAATCTCATGATTGTGTGATGTTTCAGATGAAACAGTCAGACAGTAAGCAGCTGAGACACTTGGAACATGTGGCATTCATGCCTATTTTTCATAAAGTATTACCGAACTGTTTCTTTTTGACCCCAGTAAGTTTATTTCTTGAAAGAGAAATTTCATCAGTTAGTTTTGTTGTATATTTTTATTTCTAATATTTATGAAAAACAGCTTTATTGTTCAGAATAAAATTAAAAATATCTTACAAAAACCCAAATCTAAAAAATAACTGTGATAGGATTGAGAAAAAAAGGTGGAGAAAAACTTAACTATCTTCAACAGACTGTCTATTATGCAACGGTGAACAAGTGGGAGAAAGTGTTCAGGACATTTGAAAAGTACAGAACATAATAATTAGCAACCAGTAAAAGGTTATTTTATGTAAATTTAAATAATTTCCTACAAATATCCAGCATGACCTGCAGAAAGGTCAGTTTAGTAAGTCTATCATTTTACCAAAATTATGTTGCCTGAGAAACGTATGTGCTGGCCCTATCTTGTTAAAAAATAAAAATAAAAAGCAAAACCTTTGTAAAAAATATTAACTGAATATGATAATATGTACTTACTGAACCTAAAGCATTATTGCTGCCATCCAAAACACACTGGAGTTCACTGACAACTGAACTTTGTTTCATTTTAAGCACAAAACACAGGAAACACACTCTTTCTTCTTAAATTGACGTAACTAACTTACTTTTTTGTTGAGAATGTTTTAGTGAAATCCTAAAAGCATTTATACCACCACCAACACATTTCTGAGTTAGAACATTTGTTTCTATATGCTAGTGAAAACATAAATATTACATCTGGGCAGCTGGAGTCAGTGGGAACAACGGTCATCTTTTATTCAGAAGGCTGGGATTGTTTTCCCGGCCCGAATATGGTACAAATATGTCTTAATATTTTAATTACAAAAGTTAGTTAAATAAGGAATATAGTTCCTTTCACAAGTGTTCATACTGCTTGAACTTTTTCATAATTTGTGGCGTTACGACTACAAACTGTATGTTTAAAGGTTTTATGCGATAAGAAAATGCAAGTTGTGCTTCTATATAAAGAAAGTTAAAGAGAAACTCATTCTCCCAACCAAGCAGTTGAGCCTGAAAACTCATTTCGTTTTCAGGTGTAAAACAAAGTGAGTTTTCAGAAGAACTCTCTGGGAGACTTTATTAGTTTTTAACCTATCCCTGCCTTAAAGTCCTAATATTACACACTGATTATTAAGTAGCTGACTTCTGAAATGAATTAGTTGCGCTGAATTTTATTTAGAAATATCAAAGTAAAGGAGATAGAACATAAATGCATCTTACTTTTATTAATTTTTAAACTATGCATCATTTTCTTCCAAAATCATGCAATATTTTGTATTGGTTTATCACATAAACAATATGTAACTTGACATATGTGGAAAAAGCTCAAGGTCTATTAATACTTTTTCAAAACTATCAATAAAATCTTAAAATGTGAATAAATGGTTTAAATACAGATTCTGAACATCCATCCATTTTCTAACACCCTTGTCCCTTAGTGGGTCAGGAGGGCTGCTGGTGCCTCTCCAGCTAACGGTCCGGGTGAGAGGCGGGGTCACCCTGGACAGGTCGCCAGGCTGTCGCAGGGCAACACAGAGACAGACAGTACAAACAACCATGCACACACACTCATGGAGAATTTAGAGAGACCAGTTTAACTGACAGTCGTGTCTTTGGGAGGAGAAAACCCATGCATGCACAGGGAGAACATGCAAACTCCGCGCAGAAAGGCCCCGGGTCGGGAATCGAACCCATGACAACAGCTCTACCAACTGCGCCACTGTTCACATACAGATTCAAATACAGATTCTGAACATCATATTACATTTTTGTTTCCATAAGTTACAGACTTTAGCTAACTTGGAAGCAGGTTTGGACGATTGCAATTGTTACAAATAGACAGTACTTCCAAATAATTCAGTTCAAGCTTTTAAGAAAATCTTAATTTAAGTCAGTGCTTGTCCTCTTGTACCCACTACATGATTCAAAGTGCCAAAAGTTTCTCCTCAGGTGAGCCACAAGAACCCTGAAATGGAAAATGCAGAACCACGGTGGTGTGTCCAGCGCTGTCTGTGCTGGGACGCCACACACGCTTACGGCAAACAGAAAACATCTGTGACGCCGACACTTACAAGCCTCACTGTGACTGGGATCCCCAGTGCCATCGGAGCAGCAGATGAAGCATATGTGCTGAGAAAATGATGACTCCCTCACCGCCTAGCAGCATCGCAGACAAACAGGTTTTGCTACATGATTCATCCTTTGCTTGAGGAATGAGGTTGGACAATGTGAGAAAAAAAACACACACGCAGACAGAGAGAGAGCGCGAAGAAGCAGGCAGTCGGCTTATAAGCACATCTGAGATCTACAAGCTCCCACATCTAATAAACCACTCTTCATACTATCCTTAGGTGTTGTCTCTCTGCCAGGTAAGGGATTATTTTTGCAATCGGACAGGGTAATGAAATCCAGAGCAGATTGTAGCTGCTGCTGTCAACCTAAGGGCACAGGCCTATGCTGCAATTTCCTTACAGCTGGATTTTTTTAGAGCAAGATAAACCAAGCTGAGAGAGCACCTGAGAATTTACACATTTGTGATAAAAAAAAGAAACAAAACCTGCTGTCCAGAATTACAGACCATTACTCTCCTTTGCTTTTTTAAAATTAAAACTGAAATGAAGGAGAGGTACTCATTTTATGTAAGTAAGCCCAGAAATAAGATCTCACTTTATATGGGCAATGAAGTGGAAAAAAGTTTTAAGTGACGTCAAAAATATGCCTTGAGCTTTACAAAGGATTCATCATTACAAAGCCACTACCTCCCATGAGGATGTAAATACATCCTAATGTAAATTTTTTCCTTAGTGTGAGCACAGAAAGCTTCTAGGTAATTTATCTTAAAATGTATGTCTACATTTAGTCTCTTCTCTAATGTGTTTTTCCTTGTGTCCACAAAGCCTGCACATCTGCTGAGTCCCATTCAATTCCCCAGACAGATTCACGACGAGTCTGCAGCACCGTCTCAGCCTCTGCTCACAGCTGAGGGAATGAAACCCCGCCTTGAACCAAAAACTATATCTATAAAAAACTATATATACCCTATATCTGATTTTAGAACAATGGACCTGCATGTTGTTCATGTCAGAATTGCAAATGTTTCAATGTTCATTAAGTTCATTAAGCTAATTTCTATAAATGTAAATGTAAAGGCTCACCAAAGATTTAAGGTTTACAGCTCTGGAAAAAATTAAGAGACCCCTTTGGAAACCTCCTGGTTATTCCACCAAATATTGATTTCTGAACTCTTCATGAGTTCAAACATTAATATTGTTGTTTCTAAATGAATATGAATTGTTTTCTTTGCATTATTTGAGATTTGAAAGCACTGCGTCTTTTTCCTAATTTTCACCATTTCTCATTTTCTACAAAGAAATGCTACAGTTTTGCTTGGAATTTCAGGAACATGTTGTCAGTCGTTCATAGAATAAAAGAACAATGTTCATTTTACTCAAACATAAACCTATAAAAATATCAGAGAAACTGATCTTTTTAAGTGGTCTCTTAATATTTTCCAGCTGTAGTTCTTTCAGCTTCCCAAACTGAGTGTTATGAATATTTTAGATATGTCTTAAGAAAATAATTGGCGAATGGGTGGATTTTTTGTAAATAATTTGTTACTTTAACCCACAAAAACATCCATAAGTAGGTGAATCCATAAATACTGAACCACTGTAAAGTCATTTGTGTAAATATTTAGAGATAATAGTTCTGAGTAGCTTTACCTGCTCATACACCAAAACACGTCTTTAAAATGTATTCGATTTTTTTACTAAAAAATAAGAAAAAGTGCATAAAACATAGAGTCTGATCCTTCACTATAATCAGCGTCTCGCTGGTTTTCAAATGAATTTCTATCATCAGTGCAACATCAAGAAAAACAATGGACAAAATAGGAACCAATTGCTCACAAGTTCATTTTATTTTCTACTAAAATACACATTCCATGCAGGTTTTTTTAATCACTTTTCACAACAGCCAACAGAAACACAACGAAACGACCTCGAGGCATTTTGCCTCACAACAATAGGCAAATGAGATGTTAAAGTTGGTACAGTATTTTGTTTTGTGCAAATTCTGAGTGGCTTCTACAAACAGTGACTCTCCGTCTGCTGTACTGCAGAGAACCGAGCTTATTGAATCACAGTCCTGCAAATATTTACAAATTCAGTCTGGAAAAGAAAGGCCTGTTCACAAAATCATGTTTCATGTGCAAGGAATTAATAAAGTATTGCTTTAGAAATAAATATTAAAGCTCAATGAATTTATTTTTATCTGATGTGATCAGCTGAAATTAGCATATTAGAAATGTTAATGTGTTTGGTTTCAAATAATAAATGTAGAACCGTTTTGGCAGTCACCACAGATGCAAATATAAGCAGTGTTTACATTTTGGCAAAAAAAAAAAAAAAAAGATACGTTTGAGAGTTTTGCTTTTTGGCAACATCATAAATAAGCAGCACTTAATTCTTCTATGTCAAATTTAGAGACATAGAAGTTTTTCCCTGTCAGTCGTCACCATAAATAATCCGAGTTGAAGGCAGTTCATCATCAAGAATAACAACTATAACTTTAAAATAATGGTTGGAATTACATTTTAGCCTGAATCACAGTAATAATTACAACAAGCTGGCAAATAAAATTATTTTTAAATATTTATTCTAATAAAAGAAAGTCCAATTGTTGGCATTTCACCCAGATTTAACTGAATTGTTGCTGTGAATAATTTTCCAGAATAAAAATTACTCATAACTATAATTACATTTGGTCATCACAGTACTGAGGGCCTCTGAAGTTTATCCAGTCTCTTCTTTTAACAATTGCCAGATAATCAATATGATGTCAGCGCTAATAAAAATATAAGTAAAATTCATCACTGCTCCCTTTCTGGTAGGTAGATTCTCCCAATTCCTCTAGTCAAGTTACGTTTTGGGCCCTTTAAGAGGCTGTAAAAAAGCACGCAGGATGTTCAATTGCTCACATTTGATGCATCAATCCTGTCATAATTTATGTTGTGGGAAATTATTCTCCATTGTTCTATACTTTCACACCATCCCAATATATCTGATGTGATTTTTAATAAATAAGCCATCCTACATGCACAGCTAGAATTAACTTTCAAGACTTTTTACACATCTTTTATAAGGCATACCAATAAATATTGAGAAAGCTTTAAATATCTGATTTCAGGTCAAACTGTAGTAGTTACATTTTCCAACCACTCACATATCCAGTTTCTACTTACACATCTTAAGTGCAACTGTGAGCCATTTTTGACCATGATAGTCTTTAACTCACACGCAAACAGTGTATTATTCCTGTGCAGCTGAAACTATAAAATACACTTCATCATTTTGATGTACAAAGACAAATAATCCATCCATTTCTTATCAGGTAAATCACTGTAAACTCTCTTTTCAGTGGAAGTGCAACGCTTAAAAAAATTAATTTCAGCAGTTCTTCACCGGCTCCATGTAAAAATTCATGACAGAGTTTCAAATGCGTAAAAGGGCAGATATATTTTATGAGAAAAATAATTATCGCATGTTATTGTTTTAAAGCAGATAAAAAAAATTTAAATGCTATAAAATCTAACAGCGCTGTAGTTGCATATCTTAAGAACAGAAAGTGAGTACAACAGATGGATGATGACGTGTCATCTGTTTGTTTCATGCACAAAAAGAAAACATTAAAAAACTCATGGTGACTGCAGTTGTTTGTGAGCATAAAGTTTATCAGATAAAAAAGTGCTTTTTACTATTTACTTCTACTATTTACTTCTATTTAAACCTCTACTGATATAGAGAAAAACAGTTCTCTCTAAACTGTCGTCCTGCATTTTCAGTCACAATAATCAGCTTAAGCTCCCAAAGCTTTTTTTTCTCTGTGTCTGAGCTAAATGAATATGCGTCTCACTGCAGCATCAGATTGAGTGTCTATCAGTAGCTTAACTTCCCCTCCCTCTGCCACATGTCTTTAGGGACAGAGCAACTGCTAACTCTAGTGATTATTCACTACTGTGGAGTATTGAAAACATACTGGGCTCAGCACAGAGTGCTTAAATCCATGCGTAGGGTGCTGGTTTATTAGGTTTCCTAGCTCTCCCAGATTTTCTGGGATATACATCTTTCCTTTATAAGCTGAAATTCAATCTGTTAGCCGTTTTGTTAATCAATAGCTTTCAGTTGTGTTCTCACAGCTGCCAAGTGATCAGCACCTTCTCTGGGGAGTTTTTTTTTTTTCTTTTTTTAAATATTTCATTAAAGAACATAAAAATTATATCTCATGGGCTAAAAGCTGGGACATAATTGTAAAGGAAAAATAGCGAAAAAAAGATGATATATGCTCTTTACAGTTTCATTATACTTAAACAATTGTACAAAGGCGTACTTCAATCTCCGAGTGATAATCTAAAATAAGTCTAATTCTAAGAGTTCAGCTGAATGAGCTGCTTCAATAAAAAAAAATAAAAATTAAATAAATAAACTCGCATATATGGTTCAGTATGTTTGCAGTAATTAACTGCATGTCAGATGCACATTTACCTCCCCTCTCCTATATTATTGACAGCTTTATGACCCTCCCTGTGACCTTCACAGCCAATCTACTGACAGTGCTGCTGCACAGCTTCCATATAAAACAATACAGCAGAAGGCATATGTGAATTAGAGTATACTAAATGTAAAGGAGAGGACTGTATGGAGGGAAATCTGCAGGCTAATTTGCAAGGCCCCCTATGAGCTTCATGAGAAAATAAAGAGGTAGGCTAACTTTGCTGAGAAGAAAAAGTGACACTTCAATAAGATGCTGGAACGGCTTTGAAGTGCTCATCAAACATGCCACACACAATACCAGCTTTAAAAATGACACTTCAAACACAGCATGCGTAAATGAACCACATAACCTATTAAAAATAACCCTATGCTCTTGCATAATTATAATAAGACTTACTTCACTCAAGGAGGCCAGAAAACACATGACTCATGCATGCATCACTATCTCCAGAATGTAAAACAGTAGTAAACACAGATGAATGTTACAGCACAGCACGTCAGGGGTGTTTTGATTGGATTTCTTCTAGTGGTGGGATAATATAAGGAGAACTCTGTCAATAACAGCCCAAATTCAGACCATCTTCTTCTCTTTCTTATCACCTGTCTGCATGACATCATTGAGGGAAAAGGTCATGAAGGCAATTTGCTCCAGTTCGCTTTCCTTCCCGCACTCCATCAGGCAGGAGAACTGGTCCTTGTCCACATTGTAGGCCAGGTCCGAGTAACCGCTCGGCCCCCTGTGGATGATCCTGGGCCGGTCCCACCCGGACGAGTGCAAGGGGGATCGGTTCAAGTACACGCCCATGTCCCGCCGATCGGACTTGTTGGTCGGGTGCATGAACAGGAGCCAGGTTTGAGTGTCTGGTGAGAGGAGCGACGTGCCGCAGGCCTTGCTCTCGGCGTCGTCGTTGGGGACGAATTCGGGCGCGGGGAAGCCGATGACGCTGCCCTGGCAACCAGAGGGTTGCTCGACGAGCTCCCTGGCCATGTGGGGCTTATCGAAGTAGACGCCGCTGTTTTCGCTCAGGGCTTCACATCTGCGGCCCCCTGTGTGCCGGGCGTTGCAGTAAAGGTGGCTCCTACCTTCGTGGTCGATGATCTCCGCCATTTCACATTCACACGACTTCTTTTGAAGCATCTTCCCGATATGCCACGTCTGTCCAAAGTCCTTGCTATATATCGACAGCGCGCGTGGATACACCGTACAAGGAAATGGATAGGAACAGCATCTGTGCGGGATGTAGTAGGCGTATGCAGGAATGATCAACCTGCCGTTCTCCAACTGAACGCCGTGGCCAGGCCCGACCGCAAAAGTGGCCCATTTGTGTATGGCTTCCCCAATCACACTCTCTGTAAGGTCCATCGCCTGGCTCCAGGTTTGCCCGTCGTCGCTGCTGCTCACACAGCAAAGACGGGCTTTGTTCTTACCTGTCACAATCTGCTTTATTTCTGTGGTGTTTTCCCATATGCAGATGAAAAACAGGAAGAGCGTCTTGCTGTTTTTCTCATACACAGGGCAGGGATTCATTGTGCGGTGGTTTGGCAGAAATGCAGTCGAAATCTCCTGACTCGACGACCACTGAAGAAGAAGAAGAAAAAAATAACTTTTATTAGCAGCCTTATGCATATGAAAAAAAACAAAATCATAAGTCCAGGTTGCCAGAAGTCATTCATGAGACATGTGGAAGAAAATGCTCAGAAATGACCAAAACTGATCTATCTACAAACAACATGCGAACCAGTAGTTTGTGGCAGAAGTCTGACACTGAATGTTGGCTTAGACACATCGTCCCCACAGTGGCAAAAGGTGGAACTAGCATTGTGCTTTAGAGACGCTTTCCTTTAGCAGAGAAACAGCAGAACTATACAGAGTTGATGGGAAGATAAGCTGAGCTAAATAAATACGACAAATTGTGCTAAGATGAGGCAAAAGACTCATCTACTGGAGGTTCACCTTCCAGCAGACAGACATTACACTGGGATAATCTTGATCAAATCTTATTGACATGTTAGAATGACCTAGTCAAAGTCCACACCTCATTCCAGCTGAGATTCTCTAGCAAGATTTGAACGTTTCTGTTCTCCAAACAATCTGACCGAGTCTGAGCTATATAATTTGAAAACCTTTTTATCATTTTCCTGTTGGTCCATCACACTGATTCATTTAAAGTTTGTTTTTGCAACGAAAAATGAGAGAAAAGACGTGTTGCGTATGAATACAAAGGTGCAACAACCTGAACAGATCCATCCTCTTGGAGCAATCCTCTTCTCATAACCAGACGTTTGGCGTCGTGGTCATGAAAGGAGGTTCTTTTCTCTGCAAAGGCGAGGAATGTGTGACAGTGCCTCAGGTAGAGCAGGGCTGGAATCCTGTATGTGATCCCATCTGATTCCCTCTCAAACAAAGTTGTTTTAGGGGGCTCCTCGACGCTCACACTTTTCGATGATTTGTTCCCCATGGCGGATGAGAGTTCCTGCAACAGAAATATTACACACACACACCAGTCTTTTAGAATCTTGCAGCAACAACCTTTGACAGAAGCACAGCCTCGCAGGGAGAGTTCACACTCCGGTGCTTCCTCCTCACGCACAGAGACGCCGCAGAGCGTAAACACCGAGCAGACAACGGAGCCCTTACCTTCACCTGTCGCTATTGACCTGCCTCTAGCCTCGGCTCGGCGTTACAGAGTCCATTTGGCTGCGAAACCAGGAACCTCTGATGTTCACGACAGTGATGCTGGAGGTTCATGCAGAAACAAAGACGATAACGAAGCGAGAAGTACATTCGCACTCACTTCCGGGATTGCTCTGAATGCGTCGTCGAGTTTAAATGGACGCGTGAGGTTTTCGGTTTGTGTTTATTTCATTAACGCAGTGGAGGCGACGTTTAATTAATGCTAACAATGACAACAACAATTTAAACCACCCAGTTGGGAAAAAAACAGTGACGAGGAAATAAATTTCGTATTTACTTATCAAATATTGCTGTATATAATCGCTTTCCGTTAAATTGTTGTGGCAGGGTAAATCTTAAAAATTCAGCTACTCTTTGATGAGTCTTTCTTCCGCATGTAAACCTCTTTTGCTACCGCCACCTGCTGGATGAGAGGACACACTCTCCCCTTTCAGTCTGTTGCTAAGATACAGAGCGCCACACTACTCAGCATAAGCTATACCGAGACATCCGGTAGCTTTAAAAACAGGCGTAAAAAGTTGTTTGACGACAGGAAAACGGGAAGACTTTACCTAATACATTTCCTACAGCCAGGAGACCACAAAAAGGAAGGAAAGAAAGTAAGTTAATTAAGTCACATTAATTAGCTGTTCGAAAGCAGCACAATGTTTTTGATTTTATGGTTACATGACTCTGCGGTTTGCTAAGAAAACAGGAAAAACAAGGACAGGATCTGGATTTTCTTAAATGAAGATAAGGAACACAGAAGACCAGAGCAACAGAAGAACAAGAGCGTACAGAAAAGGATGAAGAAGATTCAAAGAAAAGGTGCAAACAAGGAGATTCATTTATTTATTTATTTTAAAAAACTGCTATGATGACCAGAGTATGCTTCACACATTCTGTCTAGCATTCAAATAAATGAGGAAATAGCAATGTTGTGTGACTGCACAGTGGTGCAGTTGAGTGTTGCGTTGGAGCAAGAAGAAAAATATTCAGTAGGCTTAAAAGACCTTAAAAAGCAACACATTATGCCTCAATCTAAAGACAAAAACTTCCATCTTTCAATGAAGAAAAGATTACGAAGCTATGTCTGAGGTTTTAGCAAGGGTGTAACAGTGACCCGTCCAAAAAGTAAAAAAAGAACCCAGAACAATATGTAAATGTTGAATGGTTGCGATTCAGCAATAAGAAAGAGACTGGGGGGAAATGGAATCTGTGGGAGAGTTTCAAGACAAAAACCAGCAACACAAGCCACACAAAAGCCTGTCACATATTTCCAAAAAACATCTTGATGTTGATCTCTAAGAACTTTGAGAAAATACTGATGACACGGCCTGAACGAGTTGCCATTTTGATTGAAATGACCTTAAACTTAAGCACATTAAGATGATGTGAAGTACAGCAGCAAATGGACCTCTTAATGGTTAAAGAAACCAAAGTGAAAGCTTTAGTTTGGCTTAATCAAAGTCAAGATCAAGTGTAGCTCATTTTAAGCAATCTCTTGGACCAAAAGTCCTCCTCAGCAAAATGAAACACTTGTTACCAATTTTCACAAAAAGCTGATATTAGCTGTTATAGTGACTAGGGAGCAGTAGCTTTGAACCTAGGGAAAGATTACATTGGAAACATTTAAAGCTGCTTTTTGTATTTACTCAGGTTGTCTCTGTCAACTAATATAAACAACTACTTGATGATTTCAAACAAAGTGTAGAACTTCTGTCAGTACAAAAAACATCCACCAGCCTGGATAACAAAATGTTTGTCAGTAATTTTTAAAGGTTCGACAAAAATATTTTGATTTTGTTTGGAAGAATAAAAGGGTGTTCAGGTTACCTGCAATATGATATCGACCCTTATTTTTTTTAAAAAAAGGCAAATTTTACAGTGTTTTTACACAAACATTTTCATTCTTAATGTTGCTTAGGTTCAAATTTATGAAAATAAAAAAAAATATCTGCATCTAAGTTTGTTTGTTTTTTCTCCAACTCGTAGAAGCCGGTTATTGGCTTATCAAACACAGAAAACCAGAGCAGCAGAAGAACAAGAGCGTGCAGAAATGGATGAAAATGACTCATACGAATGGCGTAAACAAGGACGCTGGTTCTCCAGCTCAGACCACATTAGATGGAAGCTTATTGGTGAGAAACAGTAGCATGTCACTGTTTATATCATTTAAAATCGCTGTACTGACCGTAGTTAGTAATTTGTCTGCATGTGCAGCTCCGGTTACACTGTGTAGATAAGCCGTCCCACCTCTGCTCCGTCGACATCAGTGAGCGAAATCTGACTTCTGTAAGACTTTTTTTACACTTTGCATTTGGTCTTCTGCTAGTGACGATGACTAAATAATTCCCTGAACTCACACAGGTTGAGCCAGAAGAGCTGAAGGCCTTTGTAAATGTAGCCTGCGTTGATGCATGTGATAACTTCCTCTCTTTAGGTGACTCATTTCACACCGATTCGCCTTTAGGTTGATTTTCTTCCTTATCTATTCGCTGTCTAAAACCCGGTCATCCTCTGCAGGATCATTCAGCTGCTTCACATCTTTGAGAGAACTCAATCTGACTTTCAATAGAATCAAAATCATGAATTTTGATGTTGCTGACTTCCCTCATTTAGAGGTAAGATCGCCATAAATACAGTCTAGAGATGCGAAAAATAATCATTGATTGTAGAAGTATTCAAGTCATTTCAACTTCTTCACATTTTGTATTGATACAACCACAAACTCCAATTTATTGTAATAGGATTTTGGGTGATAGATGAACATGAATCTGTGCATAATGGCAATTTTTCTTTACCTATTTGCAAAATGCTATGTGTGGTGAAAAATCCACTACATATAACCTTGAATAAAGTGAAAAATGACAGCATCATTCTGTGCAGATGCCTTTTACTCAACATACCTAGTCAAAGTCCAGAACTAAATCTAATTGAGGATCTTGATGAATGAAAATGCTTTTCAGATGCTGGTCTGAAAATAGCTCAGAGTTTGAGCTAGTTTTTGACACAATTCAGTGTCTACACAGACAAACCTGGTAGGGAAATACTGAAAAAAAAAACTACACAGATCGAAGATTGTGGATTTAAAGAGACAAACCGAGAAGGTTTTAGGTTGTGAATATTTCTAATGCAATGTGCTTTAATTCTCACAGGTCTTAGATTTGTCCTTCAACTCCTTGCCAGCCGAGGCTTTACTCCAGTTCGGTCAGTTTCCACATCTTAAAACTCTTCATCTGACCGGAAATCGGCTCAGCAGTCTTCCTCCCAATTTTGGTCCCTCACACAGCGACCAGCCTGACATGTACGAACATCAGGAACACAGGAGGCTCAAATAAGGCTATTTATAATAAATGTTTCTGTTTAAATTTGATCAGTTGAACACGTGATGAATTTGCTGTTTTTTGCTGACTGCTCTGCAGCATGTTATTCTGTCAACACTGACATCCTTTTATGCCAAAAATCTAAATTTAAATCCACTCCAGCAGTATTTTTCTTGCAAGTTCAACCCCACACACTGAACATACTAGTATATTGGCCACAACCTCTGAAGTAGTTTTAAATCTGACCAAAAGGTGGCGTACAAGTGCACCAAATTTCTATTTCTATTTCAAGCCATCTACTCTGATACAGTTTAAAATTGCTCAGAGTTGGCACCAATAACCTTCTTGCCTACATTTAAATTTACTCTTTATTGTTAGTGTGGGCATAAATAAATCTTATAACTGAAACAAACTGTAAACATTTTCTTTTTTGTTTTTGTGCTTGCAGGCTGTCTGAAGAGGGAGCCAAACAGTTTGAGGCTCTTGAAGTCCTGATGCTTGACGACAACAGACTGACCTCTAGTGTCTTCTACAGCCTTACGAACCTGAAGAGGTCTTCATGAGGTTCAGTGTTTGTTATTTTATACCTAATGCAAACTCCTCTAATCATCTACTACTGTTGGTGTGCATTGTGCGCAGGCTGAAGCATCTAAACCTAGAGGGTAACCGTATCACAGAAATACCTTGTAAGGAAGTGATGGAGAGTTCAAAACCCGCTTTGAAGGAAGACGAAGTTGAAGGTAAAAAGTGCAATTCTCAATCCGTGAGATTAGGAGATTGATTTCTAGCTCCATTATCATCATCATCATCCGCTCTATGACTATGAGGAAGATAAAGACAATCCTTCATCTAGTTTTTATTATTTTTACATTGTAGCTAAGTTTTTGTAGGCATTTCCTGACCTGTGAAGGTCAATGGCATGTTCTCTTGTCTTTCACATTTTGGAGAGTGCTTATTAGGGATGGGCCTTTGTGTTGCTTTGCATTTACATCCCAGGGAGCCAGGGAGTTTTATATCACTACACTGTAAAAAAACAAAACAAAACATTGCCAGAATTTTACCACATTTATGCGGTAAAATTCTGGCAACCACAACCAAAGTGTAGTTAAGTTATGGGTTACTCAACCCATAACTTAAATATGTAACAAACAAATTACAAAAATGCCTATAAAAATACCTACAAAAGTAATTTTTTTAGGTATTGCAACATGTCTCAAGCTATTTTGAAATATCAGTGGAGCTCACCGTGGGCACATCACCAGTCAATTACACAAAAACAACAAAACATAAATGTGGATGGTGCTGTATCATTAAAATAAATAAATAAATCAGAAATATCTCACGATGTCTCCCCTTTTAGACATTGAGTCTAAAATCGACCACCATATTAAGATTATGGAGATCCTTCACGCGCTCAGGGAGGATGGCTGCAGGCGTTCCAGTGTGTTTCTGCCTGAGCTTCAGCGCCTCAATCTGGCCGACAACAAGGTGAGCGACGTGTCGGTGTTTCAAACCATCTCTGGTCGTCGGTCACGTCTCATCAGCGTTCTGCCGTCAGATCGCCTCAGAGGAAGCCGTGGTTGCTGCTGCTCTTTTCCCAAAACTCTGTGAATTAGACATTCACTGCAATCCTCTAACCACACGGAGCAGAGGTATTCCTGCAGATTCTGGCAGATGGTTGTCGAAGGTGGTTGTTGGATTGCTCAAATTCACTTTCGTGTTTTTGTTTAAACCCAGGAGAAACGTCTTTACTGACTTATTTCCTTCAAGACAAGCTTGGAATGAAGATAACGAGAAAGAAGGATAAAGATGTTCTAAAACTTTCCCTGAAGGTGTGTGTTTATCCTGGATGGAAGGTGGGGTGTGTTCTGCATTGACAGGAGCGTTGAATATTTGGATTCACAGACAAATTGACTAAATGAGAGATTTTATTTTTCCACACACAAACTCCAAAATTCAGAGATGAGAAGAATTGCTCAAGTGAACTTTAAGTTTTTTTTTTACTTCATATCATGTTACAACCACACATTTCAATGCACTGTATTGAAAACGAAGTTCAAATAAACATCTGAAAAGTGCGGCATGCATTTGTGTTCAGCCCACTTGAGTTTGTACGTCATAGACAACTGTTGCTGAAATAACACCGTCTGTCCCAACTTTATACATCTATAGGCAGAAACAACCTTTGTGCGTTTTTCTTCTCACGTTGAGCTTTGCAACAATTTCTCAATTAGATTTAGGTCTGAACTTGGACTAGGCCATTCAGACACATTTACACCATTCAATTACAGCTCTGGCTTCATTCCAGGGGTTGTTGTCCTGCTTGGTGTTAAAACTTTGGCCCAAACTGAAGTTTTTTGCAGCCTCTAACCCTTCTCTAACCTCTTCCATTGCCTAAATTCAATTCATTCATCTTCCCATCAGCGATATTTTGTACTCAACAATCCTGTAAACCTGAATTCAGCTGTTGTATCTTTGTCCTTAATCATGGTACTTAGAGGGGCTGGATACAAACATGTGCCATACTTTCCACATTTATATTTGTCAAGATGTTTTAAAATCACGTTTCAATTTCCCTCCACTTCACAATATTTGCTGGACAATCATATTAAAACTAAGCTATGCTGCAGTTAATGGCTGAGACATGATTAAGTTTATGGACTATGAGCAGCAGATGCATAATGATTGATTTTTTTTTTCCCACTGAAGTCGTCAAAGACGCTATTTAAGTCAGATTCAACATGTGTGAGACGCTTTCAGGACAACAAAAGAACAAAAAGTGATCAGAGAACAATACCACCCGAGGACAAGAATAAAAACAAAAGTCGGGAAAACGCAAAACGCTTCTTCATTACTCAGGTTTGTGCATATTTACTGTTTAAGATCTCAAATTCTTAAGCTCCCGGTGGGTTATGTCAGATGACTTCCCCTTCACATGTTTTCCTGTTGTGTTCATAGACAGAAGATGAAGCCGAACTTCAGGTGGCTTCTTCATCGAATCAGAACGAATCTGCACAAAACAGAGCTTGTCCGGGACGACCCATACGCTACGACCTGATAATGGATGTAGAACCGCTTCCCTACATCGGTGCGCAGGGATAGATATGGTTCTCTCTGCAGCTGTGTGATATCTTGAGAAAACAAAACTCTGACCATACATTCATCCCGGAGGGAATCGTTATGTGCCTTTTGCTCTTTTCCTCTCAACAGGAATTCAAACAGCTGTTCGGATGCTGGATCAAACGCTAAGGAATCTCAACATCTACAGAGACTCCAAACCCAGGCTTGATAGCATCCAGACGCCTTACAGAGAAATGAAAAAGAGGGTTTGATTTTCCTTTTCTTTTCTTTTTGTCACAGATAATCTTTTGACATGCACATCAATGCTTCCAGGCTGTAAAACAATACCAATGTGCTGCTCCCTTCTTCTGTTTTTCTGAGGACAGATAGAGGAGCTGCCACCTGTGAGACCAATAAAGCAGCCAATCCAAAGGGTTGAGGAGTTGATCAAGGAAATAAAAGATAGTAGAGCAGCCAAAGTTGTTTCCTTAGGTATGCAAGTGTCTTCTGAGTTTTCGACATATTTTAGCATCCGTTGTTGTTTAACGTTCGCACAACCGCCTCTTGCCAATAAGACACACTTCCTGCCTTACTGGAGGAAGTGTAAATATTTTTTTAGTGGCAGAAATAACTTTCCCAATTCAATCTCACATTATTATCCAAGTGTCTTTTCTGTGCAGGCAGCGTTATGCACAACAGAGCAGCCAACAGTGAGGACTACAAGGAAGCTCTGTTTCTGCTGAGGGACTTGAAGAAAACACACAGGATGGTCCATGACAAAACAATGGAACAAGAAGCCAGACTGCAGTTTGAACTTCCACATTAATACATGCTTGTTTATGCAGGAGCTTTTTTTTTTATCATTTTTGACCAGATCTGGACCCTGATACTGTTACTGTGAGTGGAGTGCAGTAAAATCAATCTCACATCATAGGCAACAAGAAAATCGAATATCCTCAGCGGGATATTTGATTTTCTGTTTGATTTAACAGCAAGCAGATTTTGCTCAGTTAACAGAGACCCTTAGAACGAAAACCATAGATTTCATCAAGAGAATCACAGTTCAGGTTGAGCTGTAGAGAAAATGTGTCTGCAGTTGTGACTTCATCTGCAGAAAATGTATTTATCTTAAGCTGTCTTTTTCTGACGGCGCAGGGCAGCTGCCTGCACCACATCTGCGATCGCAGTTAATCCTCTAAATATGCATTAAATGCATCAAGCAGAACTTACTTTGGCCAGAGTTACTTTCTATTACTTGCAGTGAGTAAAATTTGTAAGCTTTGATGCATTTTTCTGTCTCAAGAAAACGATTCGTGGTAAACGGAAAAGGCCTTCCTTCGAGGTCTGCAGACTCATTCGAGTTGATTTTAATCTGGTATTTGTTATGATTAAAATGTCTTGTTGGTTGTATATTATCCTCTAACCTAATTATTTACAACCCATATTTATCAGGAAGGAGCACAAGCATTTTGGAACTGGAAGTGCTCGAGACTTTGAACAGACCTCTGCGCAGCTCAGTATGATTTATGATCCACATTACCGAAACAATTCCACTTTGGGTTCTGGAAAATTAACAAAGACGCCGTACGACTACAAAAACCAAAACCTCATGCGTCTTATTACAACAGCCAATGATTGCAGCTATCTTAAATTTCCAGTCGTGTTCTACTCGCGCTGTTCGTTCGCTTGTTTGATTTCACGGCTCTGTTGCTCATATGATTTCCATTATTTGTCTTCTGAGCAGCTTGCAGATGTGGAATGCACATCCAGCCTCATCAGGACGAATCAGCTCGCAGCGTCAGGATATTTCAAGTGGGGAGTTTTCATGTTTACATTCATATTGGGGATATTTATCTTCCTTCTGTTTGTAATGAATAATAAATTAGCTGCAAACACAAAGTAAACTTTAAGATAAAGTGTCCATCACCCAATCAGGTGCATCAGTTAATCTCAGTTTGGAAAAGTCTCATAAGCTGTCAATCAAATTCATACAACCAACGCCTTGAATTATGTTTTTACAAAACACTAAACTAAAAATCTAAGCACAAAGTCTAATAGGTTAGTAAAAACATACATAAAATGACTTACTTAAAGTCACTATTGACCTGAAACTAGAAAAAGAAAAAGGGACATGATAAGGACAAATGTTTCAAATTCTCAGCCGTAAACTGTTTATTGAGGATGAATCAAACTAAAAGTGAAAGCTAATGAAAACCTTAGCAGTGTTTGTGCCTCTGATTCTGGGAATAGAAAGAAGGTTTATTCGGACTTTTACGACATATTTAACCTAAGAGGGTTGGTTGGAAGGCAGGGAGAGGGTTTGAGCTCATTTATTGGTAAATTTACTGTGAATGAGGAGAGTGAACCAAATCCCAGCGTCATCGAGCCACAGACACCAGGCACTCCTGTCCACAGGAGAGCCCGTTTTTAAAAATCTATCTGTGTTTACTCATTTATTTCAACATTTTGATTCTAAAACCACTCAAGAAAAAGCCGTGAGTCCAGCTCATAACACAATCTACAAGACAAACAATCTGTTGCTCTAAAGTGATAAAAATGAAGAATCTAATGCTTTAATTCTTGTGTGAAAGCTGCGTTTCACATTCTGCAGTTTTCTTGTGCAAGAGGTTGTTGTACATGTTTATGAGCTTCTCAGTTCTGGCCAGTGATCGGTTCTACAAATGGTTTGATTTGGCGAGCGCACTCCTCGTCTCAAATATACAAAACACTGCAGCAACCTTCCAGGAATTAAATGTGCCCTCTTGTGCACATTAAAATGATGTGGCAAGACACAAAACCTCCTTTATTTGCACATTTTGACCCATAAAACTTCCAGCAAACATGGTAAGACGAACCAGTTAATGTCTATTCTGTTCAATCCAAAACAGACACATTTCCATTTTCTTTTTATTTAAAGGTGGGTTTAAGACAGAAAACTTGAGAAAAATGATCTTTGAGAATCTAATAAGAATGAATTATAAAGGAATCTATCAGCACAATGTGTCTACGCTAAGAGGATCATTTCTTTAGTGAAGGCCACAAAGCACAAGATGATCCTCCAAATAATCCTAAGCATTAGTTATCGTTTTCACTGCAATATATCAGCACTTTCAGCTAGAAGACTAAACCCATTAAAAGTACCAGAGGAGAACATGTGAAACTCCAATCATGCTGAACAAATTTGACCCTTTGGAAATGTTTGGAAGTATTTTTTTTTAAGAAGCACAAGATGAAATTTCATATATTTCACTCCTCAAGCTGAATCTATTACCTTATTTGTGTATTTTGTGGATTTTTGCTAATGAAATTTAAGCTACTTAATTGCCACAGTGACATTATATCCCCATCATGCAGTAAACTCTCAGATGGGTGGGATTTAATGTCCTCTGATGTAATAAACGAAAATGCACATTGTTTCAGTTTGCGACTGGTTTGTTTGCCGCCTTGAGGGATTTTTCCAGTAATGTTCCTGTGTCGCCTACATAAAAGAAAATCTGAGGATTAAAAAACTGCTTTTTGGTAGGAGAAAAGAGAAAGCCTGAACAATAAATCTTTAAAAACAGAACAAAGGCCAATGTCTTTCTGATGCTTTTAAAACTCTTCGCCCTGCACTGCAGCTTCATATTAGACCTCATCTCAAAATGTATTTACAAAACTAAACAGTTTCTGACTGCATGCATGCCACATGAAACTATTTGTACATCTCGAACATTTTCATCTTATAAGTTATAAGGTTTTTATTTTGTTGTCATGTTTCTGTTCCATTGAAGTCTCTAAAGTGTATAAAAAATAAAACTGAAGTCATTGTATTTGAAAACCAGACAACCTAACGGAGCCAAAGTTTGAATTAAACCACACAGGGGATGATGGTTTTGCGGTGAAGTCAATAAAGTTTTTCATATCCCTCTGGAAAACTAAATTTTTTAACTTGGCTTTTCATTGAACTTTACTTGTTTAAATGTTGTCATATTTCTTTTTTTTTTTTTTTTTTTAGTTTTTATCTTGCATAATACATGTTGCTGGTTGAATTTATCTACACTCTAAGTCACTTTGGTCAACTTTGTTGATTTTAGATGTGCTATAAAAAAAACTTTTCAATGTAGAATTGGGGAGATTTTAAATGAAATACCAACTGAAAGACTGAAGAGTGAAGTGGAGGGCAAATAATTTTTCAAAGTTTTTATTTTCTTTTCTTTGCAAATTATGGTCCTTTGGAGATTTTTAATTTTTTTTTGCATTAAAGGAATCTTGGATGATCCCCTCCTTCCAAATAACCAATTAAAATAAGGAGATGAGAACAACAAACAGGGATGCCAACGTTCCTCTGACTGCAGCCACTAAACTGATAAAAACTCAGTTTGGAAAACAACTGACTGATACTTTGTAGATTTTCATCTTGGGTTCATGCATCTCCCCATTTTTCATAAGCCACCCCTGGCAGCTACTGATTGGAAAACCACCTCTCATTACAACTGACAGTCCTTTGGGTTTTAAAGTCTCAGTATGAGGAGACGACGTATATAATTTTTTTTTTGGTTGTTTTTTGCGCAAACCAGTTCAAGCTCAGTCAGACTGGAGTGGATGCTACATCAAAACAAACAGGCCTCTCCTGAACTTTCTCTTCCCCTCTTTTTTTTAGCATGAAGACATGATGAGACAAGTTAATAACTGCAAACACATTTCTATCCATGCTTCTTTGTGATATAACAAAATCTGGCAGGAGAACTGGAAACTCCATCCAAGAGCAAAAAACAACAGGGACACAGTGAAGAAAAGCAAAGGTGGTCTGTGTTTCAGGAAGGCACATCTTTAAATGTGTTTTTGTTTTTAAAATCCGTGTTACACATGTGAACATGGGACAGTTTAACTGCAGTTGTCGCAGAAATCAAGATTGAAAAAGCGTTTGGGACTGAGTCTTTGATTGAGAGCCGGTAGCTTTCAGAAGAACCCAGCAGAGGCTCAGACATCAGATTTGGCTCCGGGGAGAAAAGGCTCAAATACCTCACCAACACTCCTCATTACTAAAAGTGCCAAATGAGTTCACCACAGGCTGGACCTACTCATTATGTCTTTTGAGAGACAATTGAACTGTAACACGCTTATCGTGTCGAGCTGGAAAGGCTTCGGACGCTCTGAATGGAGCCTTTTATGAAACGCAGGCCAGAACTGTGAAGCTGTTCATCGTAATTCAGCCTCTCGTCCCGTGTGAGGGGAGAAAGGCTGAAATGTCTTAAATATGTGCCCTGCTATTGTGCACGATTTCCTGGAAAGACTCCAACCGTCAGCTAAAAATGATCAGAGGCAGCTCAATTAGCGAGTGGATAAGAACTGGGGGGGGGGAATCTGCTCTTGATAGATTTCGGAAGTATTTTGATGAAGTACAAACTCAGGGGTACTGCTGAGCACCTTTATCAGCCATGAAAGCAAACACATCTATCAGACTCAATTAACTTAACACAATTTGGCCCTCTTGGAATCAAAAGACTGCCCGCTTGATTTGAATGCTTCAGTTCCTCTCAAACACTGGCAAGGAACAACTTGAGCCGAGCATTTTGCATTTGTTTGCAAGATTTTGATTGCTGCAAAAAACAACGAGAAGTATAGGAGTAAGGAACATGATCTTTTCCTCGCTCTGCATGACGCCCTCTGATTGTCTCGCCTTCAACTTCGCATGCAAAAACAAAAGTATGACTTTTACAATATAAGCAGAAATTTATCACCTCGAGTCGAATATTTTCTGCTTTTTCTCTCTAGATCTGGGTAAGCAGGGTGAGAAACTCATACACAGAGTGCTTACAGAGTGCGTGATTTATACCCACTGACTGCCCCCGGCTGTTTTATTTGCCTGAGCCAAGACTAAGCATGCATAGCTGAATTGGCCCACAAGACTTATTCAAACATTCACGAATGCCAACTGGAGGGATTTTCTACAAAAACGTAAATAATGTGTAAACAAATTTGCACATTGTTTACCTTGATGGGAAAGGATGAGCTGGAAATTGACACTTAAAGGAGTGAGGTTTTTACATAACTGAAATTAGATGGGTAAGAAAGACAAGCTGACATCTGCTGCTTAACAGACATGCTGCTTGTAGACTGTCAACTTTACTTACAGAGTACTATTGCCAAAATAAAAGTGGTGGGTGGCATTACTTTATGTTCCACATCATGCGTATTTGTGTATTTACCAAGAGCCACATCTGTCTTTTTTTGTAAAAAGACAGTTTGCAGAAACACATGTACAGAGCATCACTTTAATCTCTGTACAGTCACTCTCTGCATATTTATTTAAACTTTATTTAAACAGTATAATATTTTCATAGTTTTGTAACCATAACTTTGTAAAACCTTGGAATATTACAAAACTTGCCGACTGACCATAACCCATCTGATGCCTCCATCCGTGCCACCTGAGTCAAGCTGGTCTGATTAAAAACAAAATAAATGCATTTTTATTAAGGGAATAGTTCAGAAGTTTTGAAATGAGTTTGGGTAAAAAGTTTTAAAGGTGTGTACTTTTTTTTACCTGCGGTAGATCACTCTCTTGGTGTCTTCTTTCACAATGTTTGGTTTCAGCAGCAAGATGTGTGAGATCATTCCTTTTCACATAAAGTATAAAAGTACTGGCATAGAAAAAGTATTTAACAAAGAAATGAAGAAAGTTCTGAGAAAAGAAATATTCTTGTCCAAAAATAAATCAGTCCTCTAAAATAAATCATGTAATTTTTATAGTCTCTTGGGTTAGGTTCAATTAGTTGTCATGATTCATTTTGATTTGTTACTGTAGACGGTGTACACCAGGTTTTGCTGAGTCCTAAGTGGACCATTAAAAATCAAACCAGACTCATGACGACTGAACTAAAAAACGAAACATACAATAAAGAAATTCCACAAGTAGTTCAAAACATATATATATAGACCATTTTTGACTCACCTATTGTCACTCCAACTAGATTAATCATCTCCCATGTAGCACCTACTGCAATCAGAAGGAGACAGATACTAATGCAACTTAGGTTATGACATTTTTTTGTTACTACTAGCAACTTATAATAATTTACCTTACGGAGGAGATGAAAATGGAGTTGTTTTAAGACACTGGATGTAAAGTTATCTTGTCTTGCAATTATCTTCAGCTTCCAGCATCAACTGAATTTATGCAAAATGTACATGCAAGGATAGTATTTGCCTGCTTATAAGGAACCTCATTTCAGAAATCCTGATCTTTTCACAAAAGCTAAGAGTTTAGTACTCTCAGTTGTAAGTTGTTTTGTTTTGCTCTCACAGTTTTTGTCCGGAGCTCCTTCTCTCTGAGCAGCAAGAAGGAGAGATGGCTGCAATCAGTCAGGTCAGAGAGCAAGCACAAGATAATATGAAAGCTCTTTTTTTTTTTGTGAACATAATGAAGCCGTGGAGGGGAAGTGCGTCATTTTCAAAATATTGGTCCATGCCTTCAGTGAGAGCTGGACAGAGCTGTCTGGTGCAAAGTGTGAAAGAAACACACTGGGTCATTGTCTAGAAGGGAGGTGGGCGAGTGGAGGGAGAGACAGGGAGAGCATGTCGAAAGTTCACAGAGAAGGGAAGCAAGGTTTTTCTGAAGAGCCTGCTCAGTCGACAAAACCTGCAGTTGCACGGCGACTGAGTCATGGGAACCGCAGTTATAAAGTGACACCTGTTGATCAAGCAGGAGCTGCAGAAAGACGGCACACAGAGCCGCTGAGCAGAGATCCGCCTCTGGTACAAACAGTTCACTTCACAGGAACGATATTTTAAGGTTAGAACATCGCCGTAATCAAAAAAATTACTTCAGCTGGTTTATGTTGAATCAAAACAGACGCCCCTTGAGGGGGCAGATAAGACAGAACAGTTATTAGCTCCCGAAATAAAGGCAATAAAGGCTTCTGTGGTGCAAAACAAAACTTTAAACCAAGGGAAAACTTTCCAAACAAGCCAGCAAAGAGAGATCTAAATGAAATTATGGGGAAGATTTTAAACTCTCTAATAATCCTCAGACTTTTTTTATATGCATCTTATTACATTTATTAGTCCACATTTGTATTTGTTTGCAAACATTACAGAATGGGAGTGCTTTTACAAGACTGGTTTAAAGATGTGACCTTCCTTAATAAATGCACATTTTCTTTTTGTAGAAATTTTTCTTGACTCAGTAATGCAACTCCTTATGCACATTTCTCTTTTCCTCAGCCAAAGTTTGAATGTAAACAAATAATTATTTAATGGTTCATAATGTAAATGATCCATTCTTCCTCACTTTATTGCAATAATTCAAGGAATTATTTACCATGGCTTTGTGGCTCTCTGTTTTGATATCTGCTTTCAAACCAAAACAACAATAGATGAAAGTTATTTCATGATTTTTTTGTCTGTTTTATTCAAGGTTGTCTTACTTTGACGATCTCCTGCCAGCTTGTTTGGTTGGCTCTGGTCTCTTCTCAGCTTAAAATTTCATTTGATGTTTTAACTTCTGTGTGTTTTTCATTTCTGAAGACTTTGTGTTGCTAGCTTCTCGGAGAGCTGCCCACAAATATGTGTGTGTTTTAGTTCAAAATCCCTGTTTGGTTTAGAAAAAAATAAAAGAATCACAATAAATTCAAATCTTTTGGTTTGAAAATCACTGAAGACGTTTTCTGTACAATGGCTGCACCCTGAGCAAAAGAACTGTTCAAATAAATGAGTAATAAGGCGAAGTTAATATAACACTCATGCCAATGAGCTAATAACTATACCTCTCTTGAATGTTTCAACTCAATGCCACCAAAAATATTTCATCTCTACCAAGAACACGGTTTATACAGATCTCCAGAGCTTTGCTTAATAGAAACCTTGAGGCGATAGTGCTGCTAGATCCTTTGTGCTGCAGCATGCAGAGTGCAGGTCTGTGATGAATCAGCAAGTCTTTGTTAAACACAGCTCTGAGCAAGAGGGCACATCTTGTTTGAAGCACATACTTCCAGCGGGAACATACAAGAAGCAGCCATGAGCAGTCAAACACTGTTTTTTAATGGTGTAAAATATCAGGCAACACTGTATAGTTCGAAATAGCTGTGTGAAGTACAAAGTGCGTTCAGATATATCGCCCCACAGCAAAAAATATAATTACTGAAAATATGTAAAAGCTGTCAAGGTTTAAAAATAACTCAAATCTTTCTGCAACATAAAAATTGTTTTAACATCAGAGAGGCAGAGGATTCTCTTACAACCCTTTGCACAGTTTTGTACTTTTTGAAAGCTACACTTAAAAGCTACTTCATGAAAAAAAAAAAAAAAACATTCAACAGTCAAATACACACAACCAGAAACCAATATACTATAAATAATGTGACAAATGTGACAGTGACGCAGTTGGTAGAGCTGTTGCCTTGCAGCAAGAAGGTTCTGGGTTCGATTCCCGGCCCGGGTCTTTCTGCACGGAGTTTGCATGTTCTCCCTGTGCATGCGTGGGTTCTCTCCGGGTACTCCGGCTTCCTCCCAC